>VHIG01000044.1:0-45175 GCA_008121275.1 Drosophila lowei | reverse complement strand
CCGCCAGCGGAGATAAGTTGTTCGCCAGCGGAGATAAGTTTTCGGCCAGCGGATATAAATTGTCCGCCAGCGGAGATAAATTGTTCGCCAGCGGAGACAAGATGTCCGCCAGTGGAGATAAGTTTTCCGCCAGCGGAGAAAAGTTGTTCGCCAGCGGAGATAAGTTTTCCGCCAGCGGAGATAAATTGTTCGCCAGCGGAGATAAGTTGTCCGCCAGCGGAGATAAGATGTCCGCCAGCGGAGATAAGTTTTCCGCCAGCGGAGATAAGATGTTCCGCCAGCGGAGATAAAGTTTTCCGCCAGCGGAGATAAATTTTCCGCCAGCGGAGATAAATTGTCCGCCAGCGGAGATAAGTTGTCCGCCAGCGGAGAAAAGTTCCGCCAGCGGAGATAAATGTCCGCCAGCGGAGATAAGTTGTCCGCCAGCGGAGATAAGTTGTTCGCCAGCGGAGATAAGTTTCCGCCAGCGGAGATAAGTTGTTCGCCAGCGGAGATAAGTTGTCCGCCAGCGGAGATAAGTTGTCCGCCAGCGGAGATAAATTGTCCGCCAGCGGAGATAAATTGTCCGCCAGCGGAGATAAAGATTTCCGCCAGCGGAGATAAATTGTCCGCCAGCGGAGATAAGTTGTCCGCCAGCGGAGATAAATTGTCCGCCAGCGGAGATAAATTGTCCGCCAGCGGAGATAAGATGTCCGCCAGCGGAGATAAATTGTCCGCCAGCGGAGATAAGTTGTCCGCCAGCGGAGATAAATTGTCCGCCAGCGGAGATAAGTTGTCCGCCAGCGGAGATAAGTTGTCCGCCAGCGGAGATAAGTTGTTCGCCAGCGGAGATAAGTTTTCCGCCAGCGGAGATAAATTGTCCGCCAGCGGAGATAAATTGTCGCCAGCGGAGATAAATTGTCCGCCAGCGGAGATAAGTTGTCCGCCAGCGGAGATAAGTTGTCCGCCAGCGGAGATAAGTTTTCCGCCAGCGGAGATAAATTGTCCGCCAGCGGAGATAAATTGTCCGCCAGCGGAGATAAGTTGTCCGCCAGCGGAGATAAGTTGTCCGCCAGCGGAGATAAGTTGTCCGCCAGCGGAGATAAGTTGTCCGCCAGCGGAGATAAGTTGTCCGCCAGCGGAGATAAGTTGTCCGCCAGCGGAGATAAGTTGTCCGCCAGCGGAGATAAGTTGTCCGCCAGCGGAGATAAATTGTCCGCCAGCGGAGATAAGTTGTTCGCCAGCGGAGATAAGTTGTCCCGCCAGCGGAGATAAGTTGTCCGCCAGCGGAGATAAGTTGTCCGCCAGCGGAGAAGTTGTCCGCCAGCGGAGATAAGTTGTCCGCCAGCGGAGATAAATTGTCCGCCAGCGGAGATAAGTTGTCCGCCAGCGGAGATAAGTTTTCCGCCAGCGGAGATAAGTTGTTCGCCAGCGGAGATAAATTTGTCCGCCAGCGGAGATAAATTGTCCGCCAGCGGAGATAAATTGTCCGCCAGCGGAGATAAATTTTCCGCCAGCGGAGATAAATTTTCCGCCAGCGGAGATAAGTTGTCCGCCAGCGGAGATAAGTTGTTCGCCAGCGGAGATAAGTTGTCCGCCAGCGGAGATAAATTGTCCGCCAGCGGAGAAAAATTGTCCGCCAGCGGAGATAAGTTGTCCGCCAGCGGAGATAAGTTGTCCGCCAGCGGAGATAAGTTGTCCGCCAGCGGAGATAAATTGTCCGCCAGCGGAGATAAATTGTCCGCCAGCGGAGATAAGTTGTCCGCCAGCGGAGATAAATTGTCCGCCAGCGGAGATAAAGTTGTTCGCCAGCGGAGATAAGTTGTCCGCCAGCGGAGATAAGTTTTTCCGCCAGCGGAGATAAGTTTTCCGCCAGCGGAAATAAGTTGCCCGCCAGCGGAGATAAATTTTCTGCCAGCGGAGATAAGATGTCCGCCAGCGGAGATAAGTTGTTCGCCAGCGGAGATAAGTTGTCCGCCAGCGGAGATAAGTTGTCCGCCAGCGGAGATAAATTGTCCGCCAGCGGAGATAAATTGTTCGCCAGCGGAGATAAGTTGTTCGCCAGCGGAGATAAGTTGTCCGCCAGCGGAGATAAGTTGTTCGCCAGCGGAGATAAGTTGTCCGCCAGCGGAGATAAGTTGTCCGCCAGCGGAGATAAGTTGTCCGCCAGCGGAGATAAGTTGTCCGCCAGCGGAGATAAATTTGTCCGCCAGCGGAGATAAGTTGTCCGCCAGCGGAGATAAGTTTTCCGCCAGCGGAGATAAGTTGTCCGCCAGCGGAGATTAGTTGTCCGCCAGCTGAGATAAATTGTTCGCCAGCGGAGATAAGTTTTCCGCCAGCGGAGATAAATTTGTCCGCCAGCGGAGATAAGTTGTCCGCCAGCGGAGATAAGTTGTCCGCCAGCGGAGATAAGTTGTCCGCCAGCGGAGATAAGTTGTCCGCCAGCGGAGATAAATTGTCCGCCAGCGGAGATAAATTGTCCGCCAGCGGATATAAATTGTCCGCCAGCGGAGATAAATTGTTCGCCAGCGGAGATAAGTTGTTCCGCCAGCGGAGATAAGTTGTCCGCCAGCGGAGATAAGTTGTTCGCGTTCGCCAGCGGAGATAAGTTGTCCGCCAGCGGAGATAAATTTTCCGCCAGCGGAGATAAGTTGTCCGCCAGCGGAGACAAGTTGTCCGCCAGCGGAGATAAATTTTCCGCCAGCGGAGATAAATTGTCCGTCAGCGGAGATAAGTTGTCCGCCAGCGGAGATAAGTTGTTCGCCAGCGGAGATAAGTTGTTCCGCCAGCGGAGATAAGTTGTCCGCCAGCGGAGATAAGTTGTCCGCCAGCGGAGATAAATTGTCCGCCAGCGGAGATAAGTTGTCCGCCAGCGGAGATAAGTTGTCCGCCAGCGGAGATAAGTTGTCCGCCAGCGGAGATAAATTTCCGCCAGCGGAGATAAATTGTCCGCCAGCGGAGATAAGATGTCCGCCAGCGGAGATAAGTTGTCCGCCAGCGGAGATAAGTTGTTCGCCAGCGGAGATAAGTTGTCCGCCAGCGGAGATAAGTTGTCCGCCAGCGGAGATAAGTTGTCCGCCAGCGGAGATAAGTTGTCCGCCAGCGGAGAAAAGTTGTTCGCCAGCGGAGATAAAAATGTCCGCCAGCGGAGATAAATTGTTCGCCAGCGGAGATAAGTTGTCCGCCAGCGGAGAAAAGTTGTCCGCCAGCGGAGATAAATTGTCCGCCAGCGGAGATAAGTTGTCCGCCAGCGGAGATAAGTTGTCCGCCAGCGGAGATAAGTTGTCCGCCAGCGGAGATAAGATGGCCGCCAGCGGAGATAAGTTGTCCGCCAGCGGAGATAAGTTGTCCGCCAGCGGAGATAAGTTGTTCGCCAGCGGAGATAAAATGTCCGCCAGCGGAGATAAGTTTTCCGCCAGCGGAGATAAATTGTCCGCCAGCGGAGAAAGTTGTCCGCCAGCGGATATAAGTTGTCCGCCAGCGGAGATAAATTTTCCGCCAGCGGAGATAAAGTTGTCCGCCAGCGGAGATAAGTTGTCCGCCAGCGGAGATAAGTTGTCCGCCAGCGGAGATAAGTTGTTCGCCAGCGGAGATAAGATGTCCGCCAGCGGAGATAAATTTCCCGCCAGCGGAGATAAATTGTCCGCCAGCGGAGATAAGTTGTCCGCCAGCGGAGATAAGTTGTCCGCCAGCGGAGATAAGTTGTCCGCCAGCGGAGATAAGTTGTCCGCCAGCGGAGATAAGTTGTCCGCCAGCGGAGATAAGTTGTCCGCCAGCGGAGATAAGTTTTCCGCCAGCGGAGAAAAGTTGTTCGCCAGCGGAGATAAGTTGTCCGCCAGCGGAGATAAGTTGTCCGCCAGCGGAGATAAGTTGTCCGCCAGCGGAGATAAGTTTTCCGCCAGCGGAGACAAGATGTCCGCCAGCGGAGATAAGTTGTCCGCCAGCGGAGATAAAGTTGTCCGCCAGCGGAGATAAATTTTCCGCCAGCGGAGATAAGTTGTCCGCCAGCGGAGATAAGTTGTCCGCCAGCGGAGATAAGTTGTCCGCCAGCGGAGATAAGTTGTCCGCCAGCGGAGATAAGTTGTCCGCCAGCGGAGATAAGTTGTTCCGCCAGCGGAGATAAAATTGTCCGCCAGCGGAGATAAATTGTCCGCCAGCGGAGATCCGCCAGCGGAATAAGTTGTCCGCCAGCGGAGATAAATTGTCCGCCAGCGGAGATAAGTTGTCCGCCAGCGGAGATAAATTTTCCGCCAGCGGAGATAAGTTGTCCGCCAGCGGAGATAGTTGTCCGCCAGCGGAGCGGAGATAAATTGTCCGCCAGCGGAGATAAATTTTCCGCCAGCGGAGATAAGTTGTCCGCCAGCGGAGAAAAGTTGTTCGCCAGCGGAGATAAGTTGTCCGCCAGCGGAGATAAGTTTTCCGCCAGCGGAGATAAATTGTTCGCCAGCGGAGATAAGTTGTCCGCCAGCGGAGATAAAGTTGTCCGCCAGCGGAGATAAGTTGTCCGCCAGCGGAGATAAGTTTTCCGCCAGCGGAGATAAGTTGTCCGCCCAGCGGAGATAAGATTGTCCGCCAGCGGAGATAAGTTGTCCGCCAGCGGAGATAAAGTTTTCGCCAGCGGAGATAAATTGTCCGCCAGCGGAGATAAGTTGTCCGCCAGCGGAGATAAGTTGTCCGCCAGCGGAGATAAGTTGTCCGCCAGCGGAGATAAGTTGTCCGCCAGCGGAGATAAGTTTTCCGCCAGCGGAGATAAATTGTCCGCCAGCGGAGATAAGTTTTCCGCCAGCGGGAGATAAGTTGTCCGCCAGCGGAGATAAGTTGTCCGCCAGCGGAGATAAGTTGTTCCGCCAGCGGAGATAAATTTGCCCGCCAGCGGAGATAAATTTTCCGCCAGCGGAGATAAATTGTCCGCCAGCGGAGATAAGTTTTCCGCCAGCGGAGATAAGTTGTCCGCCAGCGGAGATAAGTTGTCCGCCAGCGGAGATAAGTTGTCCGCCAGCGGAGATAAGTTGTCCGCCAGCGGAGATAAGTTGTTCGCCAGCGGAGATAAGTTGTCCGCCAGCGGAGATAAATTGTCCGCCAGCGGAGATAAGATTTTCCGCCAGCGGAGATAAGTTGTCCGCCAGCGGAGATAAGTTGTCCGCCAGCGGAGATAAGTTGTCCGCCAGCGGAGATAAATTGTCCGCCAGCGGAGATAAGTTGTCCGCCAGCGGAGATAAATTGTCCGCCAGCGGAGATAAATTGTCCGCCAGCGGAGATAAGTTTTTCCGCCAGCGGAGATAAGTTGTCCGCCAGCGGAGATAAGTTGTCCGCCAGCGGAGATAAATTGTCCGCCAGCGGAGATAAATTGTCCGCCAGCGGAGACAAGTTGTCCGCCAGCGGAGATAAGTTGTCCGCCAGCGGAGATAAGTTGTCCGCCAGCGGAGATAAGTTGTCCGCCAGCGGAGATAAGTTGTCCGCCAGCGGAGATAAGTTGTCCGCCAGCGGAGATAAGTTGTCCGCCAGCGGAGATAAGTTGTCCGCCAGCGGAGATAAGTTTTCTCGCCAGCGGAGATAAGTTGTCCGCCAGCGGAGATAAATTGTCCGCCAGCGGAGCGGAATAAATGTCCGCCAGCGGAGATAAGTTGTCCGCCAGCGGAGATAAGTTGTCCGCCAGCGGAGATAAGTTGTCCGCCAGCGGAGATAAGTTGTTCGCCAGCGGAGAAGTTTTCCGCCAGCGGAGAAACGTTCCGCCAGCGGAGATAAGTTGTTCGCCAGCGGAGATAAGATGTCCGCCAGCGGAGATAAATTTCCCGCCAGCGGAGATAAGTTGTTCGCCAGCGGAGATAAGATGTCCGCCAGCGGAGATAAGTTTTCCGCCAGCGGAGATAAGTTGTTCGCCAGCGGAGATAAGTTGTCCGCCAGCGGAGATAAGTTGTCCGCCAGCGGAGATAAGTTGTCCGCCAGCGGAGATAAATTGTCCGCCAGCGGAGATAAAATGTCCGCCAGCGGAGATAAATTGTCCGCCAGCGGAGATAAATTGTCCGCCAGCGGAGATAAATTTCCGCCAGCGGAGATAATTGTCCGCCAGCGGAGATAAGTTTTCCGCCAGCGGAGATAAGTTGTCCGCCAGCGGAGATAAGTTGTCCGCCAGCGGAGATAAGTTGTCCGCCAGCGGAGATAAGTTGTCCGCCAGCGGAGAAAAGTTGTCCGCCAGCGGAGATAAGTTGTCCGCCAGCGGAGATAAGTTGTCCGCCAGCGGAGATAAGTTGTCCGCCAGCGGAGATAAATTGTCCGCCAGCGGAGATAAGTTGTCCGCCAGCGGAGATAAGTTGTCCGCCAGCGGAGATAAGTTGTCCGCCAGCGGAGATCTTTTCCGCCAGCGGAGATAAGTTGTTCGCCAGCGGAGATAAGTTGTCCGCCAGCGGAGAAAGATGTCCGCCAGCGGAGATAAAATTGTCCGCCAGCGGAGATAAGATGTCCGCCAGCGGAGATAAATTGTCCGCCAGCGGAGATAAGATGTCCGCCAGCGGAGTTTTCCGCCAGCGGTTGTCCGCCAGCGGAGATAAATTGTCCGCCAGCGGAGATAAGTTGTCCGCCAGCGGAGATAAGTTGTTCGCCAGCGGAGATAAGTTGTCCGCCAGCGGAGATAAGTTGTCCGCCAGCGGAGATAAATTGTCCGCCAGCGGAGATAAATTGTCTGCCAGCGGAGACAAGATGTCCGCCAGCGGAGATAAGTTGTCCGCCAGCGGAGATAAGTTGTCCGCCAGCGGAGATAAGTCTGTTTTAAGTTGTCGCCAGCGGAGATAAGTTGTCCGCCAGCGGAGATAAGTTTTCGCCAGCGGAGATAAGTTTTCCGCCAGCGGAGATAAGTTGTCCGCCAGCGGAGATAAGTTGTCCGCCAGCGGAGATAAATTGTCCGCCAGCGGAGAAAATATGTCCGCCAGCGGAGATAAGTTGTCCGCCAGCGGAGATAAGTTGTCCGCCAGCGGAGATAAATTGTCCGCCAGCGGAGATAAATTGTCCGCCAGCGGAGATAAGTTGTTCGCCAGCGGAGATTAGTTGTCCGCCAGCGGAGATAAAGTTTGTCCGCCAGCGGAGATAAGTTTTCCGCCAGCGGAGATAAGTTGTTCGCCAGCGGAGATAAGTTGTCCGCCAGCGGAGATAAGTTGTTCGCCAGCGGAGATAAATTGTCCGCCAGCGGA
Source organism: Drosophila lowei (assembly GCA_008121275.1). NCBI lineage: Eukaryota > Metazoa > Arthropoda > Insecta > Diptera > Drosophilidae > Drosophila > Drosophila lowei. The sequence goes on along the minus strand of VHIG01000044.1, from coordinate 38,012 downwards.
GATAAATTGTCCGCCAGTGGAGATAAATTGTCCGCCAGCGGAGATAAATTGTCCGCCAGCGGAGAAAAGTTGTCCGCCAGCGGAGATAAGTTGTCCGCCAGCGGAGATAAATTCCGCCAGTTCGCCAGCGGAGATAAGTTTTCCGCCAGCGGAGATAAATTGTCCGCCAGCGGAGATAAATTGTCCGCCAGCGGAGACAAATTTTCCGCCAGCGGAGATAAGTTGTCCGCCAGCGGAGACAAGATTGTCCGCCAGCGGAGAAAAATTGTCCGCCAGCGGAGATAAGTTGTTCGCCAGCGGAGATAAATTTTTCCGCCAGCGGAGATAAGTTGTTATCCGCCAGCGGAGAAAAGTTCCGCCAGCGGAGATAAGTTGTCCGCCAGCGGAGATAAGTTGTCCGCCAGCGGAGATAAGTTGTCCGCCAGCGGAGATAAATTTTCCGCCAGCGGAGATAAATTGTCCGCCAGCGGAGACAAGATGTCCGCCAGCGGAGATAAGTTGTCCGCCAGCGGAGATAAGTTGTCCGCCAGCGGAGATAAGTTTATCGCCAGCTGGAGATAAGATTGTCCGCCAGCGGAGATAAGTTGTCCGCCAGCGGAGACAAGTTGTCCGCCAGCGGATAAAATTTCGCCAGCGGAGATAAATTGTCCGCCAGCGGAGATAAGTTGTCCGCCAGCGGAGAAAAGTTGTCCGCCAGCGGAGAAATAAATTTCCGCCAGCGGAGATAAATTGTCCGCCAGCGGAGAAAGTTTTCCGCCAGCGGAGATAAATTTGTCCGCCAGCGGAGACAAGTTTTCCGCCAGCGGAGATAAGTTGTTCCGCCAGCGGAGATAAATTGTCCGCCAGCGGAGAAAGTTGTCCGCCAGCGGAGATAAATTGTCTCGCCAGCGGAGATAAGTTGTCCGCCAGCGGAGATAAATTGTCCGCCAGCGGAGATAAGTTGTCCGCCAGCGGATATAAACTTTCCGCCAGCGGAGATAAAGTTGTCCGCCAGCGGAGATAAATTGTCTGTCAGCGGAGATAAGTTTCCCGCCAGCGGAGATAAATTGTCCGCCAGCGGAGATAAGTTGTCCGCCAGCGGAGATAAGTTGTCCGCCAGCGGAGATAAATTGTCCGCCAGCGGAGATAAAGTTGTCCGCCAGCGGAAATAAGTTTCCGCCAGCGGAGATAAATTGTCCGCCAGCGGAGATAAGTTGTCCGCCAGCGGAGATAAGTTGTCCGCCAGCGGAGATAAATTGTCCGCCAGCGGAGATAAATTGTCCGCCAGCGGAGAAATTTATGTCCGCCAGCGGAGATAAGTTGTCCGCCAGCGGAGATAAGTTGTCCGCCAGCGGAGAGTTGTCCGCCAGCGGAGATCCGTTTGTCCGCCAGCGGAGATGTTTCCGCCAGCGGAAATAAGTTTCCGCCCGCCAGCGGAGATAAGTTGTCCGCCAGCGGAGAAATTTTGTCCGCCAGCTGGAGACAAAATTTCCGCCAGCGGAGATAATTTGTCCGCCAGCGGAGATAAGTTTTCCGCCAGCGGAGAAACGTTATTCCGCCAGCGGAGATAAGTTTTCCGCCAGCGGAGAAATGTCTTATCTCCGCTGGCGGAGATAAGTTGTCCGCCAGCGGAGATCTTTATGTCCGCCAGCGGAAATTTATTGTCCGCCAGCGGAGATAACTTATTTCCGCCAGCGGAGATAACTTATCTCCGCAGGCGGAGATAAGTTGTCTCCGCCAGCGGAGAAAACTTATCTCGCCAGCGGAGACTTATGTCCGCCAGCGGAGATAATTTATCTCCGCCAGCGAGAAAAGTTGTTCCGTCGGCGGAAATTGTCCGCCAGCGGAAATAAATCTCCGCTGGCGGAGACAAATTATCTCCGCTGGCGGAGACAACTTGTCCGCCAGCGGAGACAATTTTGTCCGCTGGCGGAAATTTATATCCGCCTGGCGAGACAAGTTATCTCCGCTGGCGGAGATAAGTTTTCCGCTGGCGGAAAGTTATCTCCGCTGGCGGAGATACTTATTCCGCCAGCGGAAACTTATCTCCGCCAGCGGAGACAACTTATCTCCGCCAGCGGCGGAAAAGTTTTATCGCCGCTGGCCGACAGCTTATCTCCGCTGGCCAGAAATTTATCTCCGCTGGCGGAGAAATTTATTTCCGCCAGCGAACAACTTATCTCCGCTGGCGGACAATTTATCTCCGCTGGCGGGAAATTTATATCCGCTGGCGGAGAACTTATCTCCGCTGGCGGACAACTTATCTCCGCTGGCGGAGAAAATTTGTCCGCCGCTGGCGAATTTATTTCCGCTGGCGGGAAATTTATATCCGCTGGCGGACAACTTATCTCCGCTGGCGAACAACTTATCTCCGCTGGCGGAAATCTTGTCTCCGCTGGCAGACAATTTATCTCCGCTGGCGGACAATTTATCTCCGCTGGCGGACAATTTATCTCCGCTGGCGGACAACTTATCTCCGCTGGCGGACATCTTATCTCCGCTGGAGACAACTTTCTCCGCTGGCGGAAAATTTATATCCGCTGCCGGACAATTTATCTCCGCTGGCGGGAAATTTATATCCGCTGGCGGACAACTTATCTCCGCTGGCGAACAACTTATCTCCGCTGGCGGACATCTTGTCTCCGCTGGCAGACAATTTATCTCCGCTGGCGGGAAATTTATATCCGCTGGCGGACAACTTATCTCCGCTGGCGGACAAAATTTCTCCGCTGGCAACTTATCTCCGCTGGCGGAAAACTTATCTCCGCTGGCGGACAACTTATCTCCGCTGGCGGAAAACTTATCTCCGCTGGCGGAACAACTTTATCTCCGCTGGCGGAAAACTTATCTCCGCTGGCGGACATCTTGTCTCCGCTGGCGGACAATTTATCTCCGCTGGCGGGAAATTTATCTCCGCTGGCGGACAACTTATCTCCGCTGGCGGAAAATTTATCTCCGCTGGCGGACAACTTATCTCCGCTGGCGGACAATTTATCTCCGCTGGCGGGACAACTTATCTCCGCTGGCGGAAAACTTATCTCCGCTGGCGGGACATCTTATCTCCGCTGGCGGACAAATTTATCTCCGCTGGCGGAGACATTTATCTCCGCTGGCGGAAAATTTATCTCCGCTGGCGGACAACTTATCTCCGCTGGCGGACAATTTATCTCCGCTGGCGGGAAATTTATCTCCGCTGGCGGACAACTTATCTCCGCTGGCGGAAAAACTTATCTCCGCTGGCGGAAATTTTATCCGCTGGCGGACAATTTATCTCCGCTGGCGGAAAATTTATCTCCGCTGGCAGACAACTTATCTCCGCTGGCGAACAACTTATCTCCGCTGGCGGACAACTTATCTCCGCTGGCGGACATCTTATCTCCGCTGGCGGACAATTTATCTCCGCTGGCGAACAATTTATCTCCGCTGGCGAACAACTTATCTCCGCTGGCGGAAAACTTATCTCCGCTGGCGGACAATTTATCTCCGCTGGCGGAAAACTTATCTCCGCTGGCGGAACAATTTATCTCCGCTGGCGGACAATCCGCTGGCGGAAATCTCCGCTGGCGGACATCTTATCTCCGCTGGCGGGACAATTTATCTCCGCTGGCGGAAATTTATATCCGCTGGCGGACAACTTATCTCCGCTGGCGGACAACTTATCTCCGCTGGCGGAGAAATTTATCTCCGCTGGCGGAAATTTATCTCCGCTGGCGGACAACTTATCTCCGCTGGCGGAAATTTATCTCCGCTGGCGGAGAAACTTATCTCCGCTGGCGGACAACTTATCTCCGCTGGCGGACAACTTATCTCCGCTGGCGGAAAACTTATCTCCGCTGGCGGACAACTTATCTCCGCTGGCGGACAACTTATCTCCGCTGGCGGACAACTTATCTCCGCTGGCGGACAATTTATCTCCGCTGGCAGACAATTTATCTCCGCTGGCGGAAAAATTATATCCGCTGGCGGAAAATTTATCTCCGCTGGCGGAAAACTTATCTCCGCTGGCGAACAACTTATCTCCGCTGGCGGAAAACTTATCTCCGCTGGCAGAACAACTTATCTCCGCTGGCGGAAAACTTATCTCCGCTGGCGGAAAATTTATATCCGCTGGCGGACAACTTATCTCCGCTGGCGGACAACTAATCTCCGCTGGCGGACAACTTATCTCCGCTGGCGGGAAATTTATCTCCGCTGGCGGACAACTTATCTCCGCTGGCGGACAATTTATCTCCGCTGGCGAACAATTTATCTCCGCTGGCGGAACAACTTATCTCCGCTGGCGGACAACTTATCTCCGCTGGCGGAAAACTTATCTCCGCTGGCGGAAATTTTATCTCCGCTGGCGGACAATTTATCTCCGCTGGCGGAAAACTTATCTCCGCTGGCGGGACAACTTTATCTCCGCTGGCGAACAACTTTTCTCCGCTGGCGGAAAATTTATCTCCGCTGGCGGAAAATTTATATCCGCTGGCGGAAAACTTATCTCCGCTGGCGGACAACTTATCTCCGCTGGCGGACAACTTATCTCCGCTGGCGGACAATTTTATCTCCGCTGGCGGAAAATTTATCTCCGCTGGCGGACAACTTATCTCCGCTGGCGGACAACTTATCTCCGCTGGCGGACAACTTATCTCCGCTGGCGGACAATCTTATCTCCGCTGGCGGAAAACTTATCTCCGCTGGCGGACAACTTATCTCCGCTGGCGGACAACTTATCTCCGCTGGCGAACAACTTATCTCCGCTGACGGAAAATTTATCTCCGCTGGCAGACAATTTGTCTCCGCTGGCGGACAACTTATCTCCGCTGGCGGGCAACTTTATCTCCGCTGGCGAACAACTTATCTCCGCTGGCGGAAAAACTTATCTCCGCTGGCGGACATCTTATCTCCGCTGGCGGAAAACTTATTCCGCTGGCGGACAATTTATCTCCGCTGGCGGAAAACTTATCTCCGCTGGCGGAACAACTTATCTCCGCTGGCGGACAACTTATCTCCGCTGGCGGACAACTTATCTCCGCTGGCGGAAAACTTATCTCCGCTGGCGGACATTTATCTCCGCTGGCGGAAAACTTATCTCCGCTGGCGGACAACTTATCTCCGCTGGCGGAAAATTTATCTCCGCTGGCGGGAAATTTATATCCGCTGGCGGACAACTTATCTCCGCTGGCGGAAAAACTTATCTCCGCTGGCGGAAAATTTATCTCCGCTGGCGGACAACTTATCTCCGCTGGCGGACATCTTATCTCCGCTGGCAGACATTTATCTCCGCTGGCGGACAATTTATCTCCGCTGGCGGACAACTTATCTCCGCTGGCGAACAACTTATCTCCGCTGGCGGAAACTTATATCCGCTGGCGGACAACTTATCTCCGCTGGCGAACAACTTATCTCCGCTGGCGGAAAACTTATCTCCGCTGGCGGACAACTTATCTCCGCTGGCGGAAATTTATCTCCGCTGGCGGACAACTTATCTCCGCTGGCGGACAACTTATCTCCGCTCTCCGCTGGAAAACTTATCTCCGCTGGCGGACAACTTATCTCCGCTGGCGAACAACTTATCTCCGCTGGCGGGCTTATCTCCGCTGGCGGACAACTTATCTCCGCTGGCGGACAATTTATCTCCGCTGGCGGACAACTTATCTCCGCTGGCGGACAATTTATCTCCGCTGGCGGAAAAACTTATCTCCGCTGGCGAAAAACTTATCTCCGCTGGCGGAACAACTTATCTCCGCTGGCGGACAACTTATCTCCGCTGGCGGACAATTTATCTCCGCTGGCGGACAATTTATCTCCGCTGGCGGACAACTTATCTCCGCTGGCGGACAACTTATCTCCGCTGGCGGAAAATTTATCTCCGCTGGCGAAAAACTTATCTCCGCTGGCGACAACTTATCTCCGCTGGCGGACAACTTATCTCCGCTGGCGGAAACTATATCGGAAAACTTTATCTCCGCTGGCGGACAACTTATCTCCGCTGGCGGACAACTTATCTCCGCTGGCGGACAACTTATCTCCGCTGGCGGAAAATTTATCTCCGCTGGCGGAAAATTTATCTCCGCTGGCAGAAAACTTATCTCCGCTGGCGAACAATTTATCTCCGCTGGCGGAAAACTTATCTCCGCTGGCGGACATCTTGTCTCCGCTGGCGGAAAACTTATCTCCGCTGGCGGGAAACTTATCTCCGCTGGCGAACATCTTATCTCCGCTGGCGAAAAACTTATCTCCGCTGGCGGACAATTTATCTCCGCTGGCGGGAAATTTATATCCGCTGGCGGACAACTTATCTCCGCTGGCGAACAACTTATCTCCGCTGGCGGACAACTTATCTCCGCTGGCGAAAAACTTATCTCCGCTGGCGGACAACTTATCTCCGCTGGCGGACATCTTGTCTCCGCTGGCGGAAAACAACTTATCTCCGCTGGCGAAAATTTATCTCCGCTGGCGGACAACTTATCTCCGCTGGCGAGACAACTTATCTCCGCTGGCGGAAAACTTATCTCCGCTGGCGGACAACTTATCTCTGCTGGCGGACATCTTGTCTCCCGTGACGGACAACTTATCTCCTCTGGCGGACAAATTTATCTCCGCTGGCGGACAACTTATCTCCGCTGGCGGAAAATTTATCTCCGCTGGCGGAAAACTTATCTCCGCTGGCGAACAACTTATCTCCGCTGGCGGAAAACTTATATCCGCTGGCGGACAATTTTATCTCCGCTGGCGGAAAATTTATCTCCGCTGGCGGAAAACTTATCTCCGCTGGCGGACAACTTTATCTCCGCTGGCGGAAAACTTATCTCCGCTGGCGAACAATTTGAATCTCCGCTGGCGGAAAATTTATCTCCGCTGGCGGACAACTTATCTCCGCTGGCGGAAAACTTATCTCCGCTGGCGGAAACTTTATCTCCGCTGGCGGACATCTTTATCTCCGCTGGCGGAAAACTTATCTCCGCTGGCGGACAACTTATCTCCGCTGGCGAACAATTTATATCCGCTGGCGGACAACTTATCTCCGCTGGCGAAACTTTATCTCCGCTGGCGGACATCTTTTCTCCGCTGGCAGACAATTTATCTCCGCTGGCGGACATTTATATCCGCTGGCGGACAACTTATCTCCGCTGGCGAACAACTTATCTCCGCTGGCGGAAAACTTATCTCCGCTGGCGGACATCTTGTCTCCGCTGGAGGGAAAATTTATCTCCGCTGGCGGGAAATTTATATCCGCTGGCGGACAACTTATCTCCGCTGGCGAACAACTTATCTCCGCTGGCGGAAAACTTATCTCCGCTGGCGGACAACTTATCTCCGCTGGCGGAAAACTTATCTCCGCTGGCGGGAAATTTATCTCCGCTGGCGGACAACTTATCTCCGCTGGCGGACAACTTATTCCGCTGGCGGACAACTTATCTCCGCTGGCGGACAATTTATATCCGCTGGCAGAACAACTTATCTCCGCTGGCGGACATCTTATCTCCGCTGGCGGAAAGATCTCCGCTGGCAGAAAATTTATCTCCGCTGGCGGACAACTTATCTCCGCTGGCGGAAACTTATCTCCGCTGGCGGACATCTTATCTCCGCTGGCAGACAATTTATCTCCGCTGGCGGAAATTTATATCCGCTGGCGGACAATTTATCTCCGCTGGCGGAAAACTTATCTCCGCTGGCAGAAAACTTATCTCCGCTGGCGGAAAACTTATCTCCGCTGGCGAACAACTTATCTCCGCTGGCGGAAATTTTATCTCCGCTGGCGAACAACCGTATCTCCGCTGGCGGACAATTTATCTCCGCTGGCGGAAAATTTATCTCCGCTGGCGAACAACTTATCTCCGCTGGCGGACAACTTATCTCCGCTGGCGGACAACTTATCTCCGCTGGCGGACAATTTATCTCCGCTGGCGGAAAACTTATCTCCGCTGGCGGAACATCTTATCTCCGCTGGCGGACAACTTATCTCCGCTGGCGGACAATTTATCTCCGCTGGCGGAAAACTGATCTCCGCTGGCGAACAACTTATCTCCGCTGGCGGACAACTTATCTCCGCTGGCGGACAATTTATCTCCGCTGGCGGAAAATTGTATCTCCGCTGGCGAACAACTTATCTCCGCTGGCGGAAAATTTATTCCACTGGCGGACATCTTATCTCCGCTGGCGGACAATTTATTCCGCTGGCGGAAAACTTATCTCCGCTGGCGGACATCTTATCTCCGCTGGCGGACAATTTATCTCCGCTGGCGGACAACTTATCTCCGCTGGCGGACAACTTATCTCCGCTGGCGGACAACTTATCTCCGCTGGCGGAACAACTTATCTCCGCTGGCGGACAAATTTATCTCCGCTGGCGGAAAATCTTATCTCCGCTGGCGGACATCTTATCTCCGCTGGCGGAAAATTTATCTCCGCTGGCGAAAACTTATCTCCGCTGGCGGACAAGTTATCTCCGCTGGCGGACAACTTATCTCCGCTGGCGGAAAACGAAAATCTCCGCTGGCGGACAACTTATCTCCGCTGGCGAACAACTTATCTCCGCTGGCGGACAACTTATCTCCGCTGGCGGAAACACCATATCTCCGCTGGCGGACAACTTTATCTCCGCTGGCGGACAACTTATCTCCGCTGGCGAAAATTTATCTCCGCTGGCAGACAATTTATCTCTGCTGGCGAGAAACTTATCTCCGCTGGCGGGAAATTTATTTCCGCTGGCGGACAACTTATCTCCGCTGGCGAGCAACTAATCTCCGCTGGCGGAAAAATTAAATCAACTTATCCGCTGGCGAACAACTTTATTCCGCTGGCGGACAATTTATCTCCGCTGGCGAACAACTTATCTCCGCTGGCGGACAACTTATCTCCGCTGGCGAACAACTTATCTCCGCTGGCGGACATCTTATCTCCGCTGGCAGACAATTTATCTCCGCTGGCGAACAATTTATCTCCGCTGGCGGACAATTTTATCGCTGGCGAACAACTTATCTCCGCTGGCGGACAACTTATCTCCGCTGGCGAACAACTTATCTCCGCTGGCGGAAATTTATATCCGCTGGCGGACAACTTATCTCCGCTGGCGGACAACTTATCTCCGCTGGCGGACACTTATCTTATCCGCTGGCTGGCGAACAATCTTATCTCCGCTGGCGGACAACTTATCTCCGCTGGCGGACAACTTATCTCCGCTGGCGAACATCCTTCCGACGCCATCTCCGCTGGCGGACAATTTATCTCCGCTGGCGGAAATTTATATCCGCTGGCGGACAACTTATCTCCGCTGGCGGACAACTTTATCTCCGCTGGCGGAAATTTATCTCCGCTGGCGGACAACTTATCTCCGCTGGCGAACAACTTATCTCCGCTGGCGGAAAACTTATCTCCGCTGGCGGACAACTTATCTCCGCTGGCGCGACAACTTATCTCCGCTGGCGGACAATTTATCTCCGCTGGCGGAAATTTTCCGCTGGCGAAAAATATCCGCTGGCGGACAACTTATCTCCGCTGGCGAACAACTTATCTCCGCTGGCGGAAACTTATATCCGCTGGCGAACAACTTATTCCGGAAATTTATATCCGCTGGCGGACAACTTATCTCCGCTGGCGGACAACTTATCTCCGCTGGCGGACAATTTATCTCCGCTGGCGAAAACTTATCTCCGCTGGCGGACAACTTATCTCCGCTGGCGGAAAACTTATCTCCGCTGGCGGACAACTTATCTCCGCTGGCGGACAATCTTATCTCCGCTGGCGGAAAATTTATCTCCGCTGGCGAACAACTTTATCTCCGCTGGCGAACAACTTATCTCCGCTGGCGGACAATTTATCTCCGCTGGCGGACAACTTATCTCCGCTGGCGGAACAGTTTATCTCCGCTGGCGGACAACTTATTCTCCGCTGGCGGAAAACTTATCTCCGCTGGCGGAAAACTTATCTCCGCTGGCGGACAACTTATCTCCGCTGGCGGAAAACATCTCCGCTGGCAACAATTTATCTCCGCTGGCGAAAACTTATCTCCGCTGGCGGACAACTTATCTCCGCTGGCGGACAACTTATCTCCGCTGGCGGAAAATTTATCTCCGCTGGCGGACAACTTATCTCCGCTGGCAGACATTTTCTTCCGCTCCGCTGGCGGGAAAATTTATATCCGCTGGCGGAAAACTTATCTCCGCTGGCGGACAACTTATCTCCGCTGGCGGACAACTTATATCCGCTGGCGGACAACTTTTCTCTCCGCTGGCGGAACATCTTTATCTCCGCTGGCGGACAATTTATCTCCGCTGGCGGAAAATTTATCTCCGCTGGCGGAAACTTATCTCCGCTGGCGGACAACTTATCTCCGCTGGCGGAAAACTTATTTCCGCTGGCGGACAACTTATCTCCGCTGGCGGACAATTTATCTCCGCTGGCGGAAAATTTATCTCCGCTGGCGGACAACTTATGGCTCAATTTATCTCCGCTGGCGGAACAATTTATCTCCGCTGGCGGAAAACTTATCTCCGCTGGCGAACAACTTATCTCCGCTGGCGGAAAACTTTATCTCCGCTGGCGGACAATTTATCTCCGCTGGCGGACAACTTATCTCCGCTGGGCGAACAACTTATCTCCGCTGGCGGACAACCTTATCTCCGCTGGCGGAAAACTTATCTCCGCTGGCGGACAACTTATCTCCGCTGGCGAACAACTTATCTCCGCTGGCGGAAAACTTATCTCCGCTGGCGGACATTTTATCTCCGCTGGCGAAAAACTATATCCGCTGGCGGAAAACTTATCTCCGCTGGCAGACAATTTATCTCCGCTGGCGGAAATTTATATCCGCTGGCGGACAACTTATCTCCGCTGGCGGACAACTTATCTCCGCTGGCGGACAACTTATCTCCGCTGGCGGACATTTATCCGCTGGCGAACAACTTATCTCCGCTGGCGGAAATCTTTATCTCCGCTGGCGGACATCTTATCTCCGCTGGCGGACAACTTATCTCCGCTGGCGGAAAACTTATCTCCGCTGGCGGAAAACTTATCTCCGCTGGCGGACAACTTATCTCCGCTGGCGAACAACTTATCTCCGCTGGCGGACAACTTATCTCCGCTGGCGGACAATTTATCTCCGCTGGCGGAACAACTTATCTCCGCTGGCGAAAACTTATCTCCGCTGGCGAACAACTTATCTCCGCTGGCGGAAAATTTATCTCCGCTGGCGAAAATTTATATCCGCTGGCGGACATCTTATCTCCGCTGGCGGACAATTTATCTCAGCTGGCGGAAAATTTATCTCCGCTGGCGAACAACTTATCTCCGCTGGCGGACAACTTATCTCCGCTGGCGGACAATTTATCTCCGCTGGCGGAAAACTTATATCCGCTGGCGAACAACTTATCTAAGCTGGCGGACAACTTTATCTCCGCTGGCGGAAATTTATCTCCGCTGGCGAACAACTTATCTCCGCTGGCGGAAAACTTATCTCCGCTGGCGGACAATCTTATCTCCGCTGGCGGAAAACTTTATATCCGCTGGCGGACAACTTATCTCCGCTGGCGGAACAATTTATCTCCGCTGGCGGGAAATTTATCTCCGCTGGCGAACAACTTATCTCCGCTGGCGGAAAACTTATCTCCGCTGGCGGACATCTTATCTCCGCTGGCAGACAATTTATCTCCGCTGGCGGACAATTTATCTCCGCTGGCGGACAATTTATCTCCGCTGGCGAACAACTTATCTCCGCTGGCGGACAATTTATCTCCGCTGGCGGGAAATTTATCTCCGCTGGCGGAACAACTTATCTCCGCTGGCGAACAATTTATCTCCGCTGGCGGGGAAATCTTTATCTCCGCTGGCGAACAACTTATCTCCGCTGGCGGAACAACTTATCTCCGCTGGCGGACAACTTATCTCCGCTGGCGGAAAACTTATATCCGCTGGCGGACAACTTATCTCCGCTGGCGGAAAATTTATCTCCGCTGGCGAAAACTTATCTCCGCTGGCGGACATCTTATCTCCGCTGGCGGACAACTTATCTCCGCTGGCGGACAATTTATCTCCGCTGGCGGACAATTTATCTCCGCTGGCGGAAAACTTATCTCCGCTGGCGGACAACTTATCTCCGCTGGCGAACAACTTATCTCCGCTGGCGGACAACTTATCTCCGCTGGCGGACAACTTATCTCCGCTGGCGGACATCTTATCTCCGCTGGCGGACATCTTATCTCCGCTGGCGGAAAACTTATCTCCGCTGGCGGAAAACTTATCTCCGCTGGCGGACAACTTATCTCCGCTGGCGGAAATTTATATCCGCTGGCGGAAAACTTATCTCCGCTGGCGAACAACTTATCTCCGCTGGCGGGAAACTTATCTCCGCTGGCGGACAACTTATCTCCGCTGGCGAACAACTTATCTCCGCTGGCGGACAATTTATCTCCGCTGGCGGAAATTTATATCCGCTGGCGGACAACTTATCTCCGCTGGCGGACAACTTATCTCCGCTGGCGGAAAACTTATCTCCGCTGGCGGACAACTTATCTCCGCTGGCGGACAATTTATCTCCGCTGGCAGACAACTTATCTCCGCTGGCGAACAACTTATCTCCGCTGGCGGACAACTTATCTCCGCTGGCGGACATCTTTATCTCCGCTGGCGGACATCTTATCTCCGCTGGCGGAAATTTATATCCGCTGGCGGACAACTTATCTCCGCTGGCGAACAACTTATCTCCGCTGGCGGACAACTTATCTCCGCTGGCGGAAAACTTATCTCCGCTGGCGGACAACTTATCTCCGCTGACGAACAACTTATCTCCGCTGGCGGACAATTTATCTCCGCTGGCAGACAACTTATCTCCGCTGGCGGGAAATTTATATCCGCTGGCGGACAACTTATCTCCGCTGGCGGACAACTTATCTCCGCTGGCGGACAACTTATCTCCGCTGGCGGACAACTTATCTCCGCTGGCGGACAACTTATCTCCGCTGGCGGAAAACTTATCTCCGCTGGCGAACAACTTATATCCGCTGGCGGAAAACTTATCTCCGCTGGCGGACATCTTATCTCCGCTGGCGGACAACTTATCTCCGCTGGCGGAAAACTTATCTCCGCTGGCGGACAACTTTATCTCCGCTGGCGGACAACTTATCTCCGCTGGCGGAAAACTTATCTCCGCTGGCGGACAAATCTTATCTCCGCTGGCGGAAAACTTATCTCCGCTGGCGGAAAACTTATCTCCGCTGGCGGACAACTTATCTCCGCTGGCGGACAATTTATCTCCGCTGGCGAAAACTTATCTCCGCTGGCGGACAACTTATCTCCGCTGGCGGAACAACTTATCTCCGCTGGCGGAAAACTTATCTCCGCTGGCGGACAACTTATCTCCGCTGGCGGACAACTTATCTCCGCTGGCGAAAAAATCCTTATCTCCGCTGGCGGACAACTTATCTCCGCTGGCGGACAACTTATCTCCGCTGGCGGAAAACTTATCTCCGCTGGCGGACAACTTATCTCCGCTGGCGGAAATCTTGTCTCCGCTGGCGGACAATTTATCTCCGCTGGCGGACAACTTATCTCCGCTTGCAGAAAACTTATCTCCGCTGGCAGAAAATTTATCTCCGCTGGCGAACAACTTATCTCCGCTGGCGAACAACTTATCTCCGCTGGCGGACAACTTATCTCCGCTGGCGGACAACTTATCTCCGCTGGCGGACATCTTATCTCCGCTGGCGGACATCTTGTCTCCGCTGGCGGGAAATTTATATCCGCTGGCAGAAACTTATCTCCGCTGGCGAACAACTTATCTCCGCTGGCGGAAAACTTATCTCCGCTGGCGGACAACTTATCTCCGCTGGCAGACAACTTATCTCCGCTGGCGGACAATTTATCTCCGCTGGCGAACAACTTATCTCCGCTGGCGGACATCTTTATCTCCGCTGGCGGAAATTTATCTCCGCTGGCGGACAAACTTATCTCCGCTGGCGGAAAACTTATCTCCGCTGGCGGACAACTTATCTCCGCTGGCGGACAACTTATCTCCGCTGGCAGACAATTTATCTCCGCTGGCGGAAAACTTATCTCCGCTGGCGGACAACTTATCTCCGCTGGCGGACAACTTATCTCCGCTGGCGGACAACTTATCTCCGCTGGCGGACATCTTATCTCCGCTGGCGGACAACTTATCTCCGCTGGCGGGAAACTTATCTCCGCTGGCGGAAAACTTATCTCCGCTGGCGAACAACTTATCTCCGCTGGCGGACAACTTATCTCCGCTGGCGGACAATTTATCTCCGCTGGCGGAAAACTTATCTCCGCTGGCAGAACAATTTATCTCCGCTGGCGAAAAACTTATCTCCGCTGGCGGACAACTTATCTCCGCTGGCGGACAACTTATCTCCGCTGGCGGAAAACTTATCTCCGCTGGCGGACATCTTATCTCCGCTGGCGGAAAATTTATCTCCGCTGGCGGAAAATTTATCTCCGCTGGCGAAATTTATATCCTCCGCTGGCGGAACAATTTTATCTCCGCTGGCGGAAAACTTATCTCCGCTGGCGGACATCTTGTCTCCGCTGGCGGACAATTTATCTCCGCTGGCGAAAATTTATATCCGCTGGCGGACAACTTATCTCCGCTGGCGAACAATTTATCTCCGCTGGCGGAAAACTTATCTCCGCTGGCGAAAAACTTATTCCGCTGGCGGACAACTTATCTCCGCTGGCAGACAACTTATCTCCGCTGGCGGAAAATTTATCTCCGCTGGCGGACAACTTATCTCCGCTGGCGACAACTTATCTCCGCTGGCGGAAACTTTATCTCCGCTGGCGAACAACTTATCTCCGCTGGCGGAAAACTTATCTCCGCTGGCGAAAATTTATCTCCGCTGGCGGACAATTTATCTCCGCTGGCGGAAATCTTTTCCGCTCCGCTGGCGGACATCTTATCTCCGCTGGCAGACAACTTATCTCCGCTGGCGGGAAATTTATCTCCGCTGGCGGAAAACTTATATCCGCTGGCGAACAACTTATCTCCGCTGGCGGACAACTTATCTCCGCTGGCGGACAACTTATCTCCGCTGGCGGACAACTTATCTCCGCTGGCGGAAAATTTATCTCCGCTGGCGGAAAACTTATATCCGCTGGCGGACAACTTATCTCCGCTGGCGGAAAACTTATCTCCGCTGGCGGAAAACTTATCTCCGCTGGCGGACAACTTATCTCCGCTGGCGGAAAATTTATCTCCGCTGGCGGAAAATTTATATCCGCTGGCGAACAACTTATCTCCGCTGGCGAACAACTTATCTCCGCTGGCGGAAAACTTATCTCCGCTGGCGGACAACTTATCTCCGCTGGCGGAAAACTTATCTCCGCTGGCGAACAACTTATCTCCGCTGGCGGAAAACTTATCTCCGCTGGCGGACAACTTATCTCCGCTGGCAGACAATTTATCTCCGCTGGCGGAAATTTATATCCGCTGGCGGACAACTTATCTCCGCTGGCGGAAATTTATATCCGCTGGCGGACAACTTATCTCCGCTGGCGAACAACTTATCTCCGCTGGCGGAAAACTTCTATATCCGCTGGCGGACAACTGATCTCCGCTGGCGGACAATTTATCTCCGCTGGCAGAAAATTTATATCCGCTGGCGGACAACTTATCTCCGCTGGCGAACAACTTATCTCCGCTGGCGGACAACTTATCTCCGCTGGCGGAAATCTTATCTCCGCTGGCGGACAACTTATCTCCGCTGGCGGAAAATTTATCTCCGCTGGCGGACAACTTATCTCCGCTGGCGAACAACTTATCTCCGCTGGCGGAAAAACTTATCTCCGCTGGCGGAAAACTTATCTCCGCTGGCGGACAATTTATCTCCGCTGGCGGAAATTTATATCCGCTGGCGGACAACTTATCTCCGCTGGCGAACAACTTATCTCCGCTGGCGGAAAACTTATCTCCGCTGGCGAACAACTTATCTCCGCTGGCGGAAAATTTATCTCCGCTGGCGGAAATTTATATCCGCTGGCGGACAATTTATCTCCGCTGGCGAACAACTTATCTCCGCTGGCGGACATCTTGTCTCCGCTGGCGGACAACTTATCTCCGCTGGCGAACAATTTATCTCCGCTGGCGGAAAACTTATCTCCGCTGGCGAACAACTTATCTCCGCTGGCGGGAAATTTATCTCCGCTGGCGGAAACTTATCTCCGCTGGCGAACAACTTATCTCCGCTGGCGGAAAACTTATCTCCGCTGGCGGACATCTTGTCTCCGCTGGCGGACAATTTATCTCCGCTGGCGGAAAACTTATCTCCGCTGGCGGAAACTTATCTCCGCTGGCGGAAAATTTATCTCCGCTGGCGGACAACTTATCTCCGCTGGCGAACAACTTATCTCCGCTGGCGGACAACTTATCTCCGCTGGCGGAAAATTTATCTCCGCTGGCGGGAAATTTATATCCGCTGGCAAAAAAAAACTTATCTCCGCTGGCGAAAAACTTATCTCCTCTGGCGGACAACTTATCTCCGCTGGCGGACAACTTATCTCCGCTGGCGAAAAACTTATCTCCGCTGGCGGAAATCTTATCTCCGCTGGCGGAAAACTTATCTCCGCTGGCGGACAACTTATCTCCGCTGGCGAACAACTTATCTCCGCTGGCGGAAAACTTATCTCCGCTGGCGGAACAATTTATCTCCGCTGGCGAAAACTTATCTCCGCTGGCGGAAAATTTATCTCCGCTGGCGGACAACTTATCTCCGCTGGCGAACAACTTATCTCCGCTGGCGAAAACTTATCTCCGCTGGCGGACAACTTATCTCCGCTGGCGGAACAACTTATCTCCGCTGGCGGAAAACTTATATCCGCTGGCGGAAAACTTATCTCCGCTGGCGAACAATTTATCTCCGCTGGCGGAGAAATTTTTTCCGCTGGCGAACAACTTATCTCCGCTGGCGGAAAATTTATCTCCGCTGGCGGGAAATTTATATCCGCTGGCGAACAACTTATCTCCGCTGGCGAACAACTTATCTCCGCTGGCGGACAACTTATCTCCGCTGGCGGACAATTTATCTCCGCTGGCGGGAAATTTATATCCGCTGGCGGACAACTTATCTCCGCTGGCGGACAATTTATCTCCGCTGGCGGACAACTTATATCCGCTGGCGAACAACTTATCTCCGCTGGCGGAAAACTTATATCCGCTGGCGGACAACTTATCTCCGCTGGCGAACAACTTATCTCCGCTGGCGGACAACTTATCTCCGCTGGCGGACAACTTATCTCCGCTGGCGGACAACTTTATCTCCGCTGGCGGAAAACTTATCTCCGCTGGCGGACAACTTTATCTCCGCTGGCGGACAATTTATCTCCGCTGGCGAACAATTTATCTCCGCTGGCGGAATTTTATCTCCGCTGGCGAACAACTTATCTCCGCTGGCGGACAACTTATCTCCGCTGGCGGACATCTTATCTCCGCTGGCAGACAATTTTATCTCCGCTGGCAGAAAATTTATCTCCGCTGGCGGACAATTTATCTCCGCTGGCGGACAACTTATCTCCGCTGGCGAACAACTTATCTCCGCTGGCGGAAAATTTATCTCCGCTGGCGGACAACTTATCTCCGCTGGCGGACAATTTATCTCCGCTGGCGGAAATTTATATCCGCTGGCGGACAACTTATCTCCGCTGGCGAACAATTTATCTCCGCTGGCGGAAAACTTATCTCCGCTGGCGAAAAACTTATCTCCGCTGGCGAAAACTTATCTCCGCTGGCGAAATCCATCCGCTGGCGGACAACTTATCTCCGCTGGCGAACAACTTATCTCCGCTGGCGAAAACTTATCTCCGCTGGCGAACATCTTATCTCCGCTGGCGGAAAATTTATCTCCGCTGGCGGAAAACTTATCTCCGCTGGCGGACAACTTATCTCCGCTGGCGGACAACTTATCTCCGCTGGCGGAACAACTTATCTCCGCTGGCGAAAAACTTATCTCCGCTGGCGGACAACTTTATCTCCGCTGGCGGAAAACTTATCTCCGCTGGCGGACAACTTATCTCCGCTGGCGGACAATTTATCTCCGCTGGCGGACAACTTATCTCCGCTGGCGAACAACTTATCTCCGCTGGCGGACAACTTATCTCCGCTGGCGGAAAACTTATCTCCGCTGGCGGACAACTTATCTCCGCTGGCGGAAAACTTATCTCCGCTGGCGGACATCTTATCTCCGCTGGCGGACAATTTATATCCGCTGGCGGAAACTTATCTCCGCTGGCGAACAACTTATCTCCGCTGGCGAGCAACTTATCTCAGCTGGCGGAAATCTTGTCTCCGCTGGCGGATAACTTATCTCCGCTGGCGGACAATTTATCTCCGCTGGCGGACAACTTATCTCCGCTGGCGGACATCTTATCTCCGCTGGCGGAAAACTAATCTCCGCTGGTGGAAATCTTGTCTCCGCTGGCGGACAACTTATCTCCGCTGGCGGACATCTTATCTCCGCTGGCGGAAAAATTTATCTCCGCTGGCGGACAACTTATCTCCGCTGGCAGACAACTTATCTCCGCTGGCGAAATTTATCTCCGCTGGCGGAAATTTATCTCCGCTGGCGGAAAATTTATCTCCGCTGGCGGGAAAATTTATCTCCGCTGGCGGGACAACTTATCTCCGCTGGCGGACAAATTATCTCCGCTGGCGGAAAACTTATCTCCGCTGGCGGACAACTTATCTCCGCTGGCGGACAACTTATCTCCGCTGGCGGAAACTTATCTCCGCTGGCGAACAACTTATCTCCGCTGGCGGAAAAACCATCTCCGCTGGCGGACAACTTATCTCCGCTGGCGGAAACTTATCTCCGCTGGCGGACATCTTATCTCCGCTGGCGGAAAATTTATATCCGCTGGCGGACAATCATCTCCGCTGGCGGAAATTTATCTCCGCTGGCGGACAATCTTATCTCCGCTGGCGGACATCTTGTCTCCGCTGGCGGACAATTTATCTCCGCTGGCGAAAATTTATCTCCGCTGGCGGGAAATTTATCTCCGCTGGCAGACAACTTATCTCCGCTGGCGGAAAATTTATCTCCGCTGGCGGACAACTTATCTCCGCTGGCGGACAACTTATCTCCGCTGGCGGAAAACTTATCTCCGCTGGCAGAACAATTTATCTCCGCTGGCGGAACAACTTATATCCGCTGGCAGAAAACTTATCTCCGCTGGCGAACAACTTATCTCAGCTGGCGGAAAACTTATCTCCGCTGGCGGACAACTTATCTCCGCTGGCGAAAACTTATCTCCGCTGGCGGACAACTTATCTCCGCTGGCGGACAATTTATATCCGCTGGCGACAACTTATCTCCGCTGGCGAACATCTTATCTCCGCTGGCGGAAAACTTATCTCCGCTGGCGGACATCTTGTCTCCGCTGGCGGACAATTTATCTCCGCTGGCGGACAACTTATCTCCGCTGGCGGACAACTTATCTCCGCTGGCGAACAACTTATCTCCGCTGGCGGACAACTTATCTCCGCTGGCGGACATCTTATTCCGCTGGCGGACAACTTATCTCCGCTGGCGGACAATTTATATCCGCTGGCGGGAAATTTATATCCGCTGGCGGACAACTTATCTCCGCTGGCGGAAAACTTATCTCCGCTGGCGGAAAACTTATCTCCGCTGGCGGACAAACTTATATCCGCTGGCGGACAATTTATCTCCGCTGGCGGAAAACTTATCTCCGCTGGCAGACAATTTATCTCCGCTGGCAAAAAATTTATATCCGCTGGCGGACAACTTATCTCCGCTGGCGAACAACTTTATCTCCGCTGGCGGAAAACTTATCTCCGCTGGCGGAACAATTTATCTCCGCTGGCGGGAAAATTTATCTCCGCTGGCGCGACAATTTATATCCGCTGGCGGACAACTTATCTCCGCTGGCGAACAACTTATCTCCGCTGGCGGACAACTTATCTCCGCTGGCGGACAATTTATCTCCGCTGGCGAAAAACTTATCTCCGCTGGCGGACAACTTATCTCCGCTGGCGAACAACTTATCTCCGCTGGCAGAAAACTTATCTCCGCTGGCGGACAACTTATCTCCGCTGGCGGAAAACTTATCTCCGCTGGCGAACAACTTATCTCCGCTGGCGGACAACTTTATCTCCGCTGGCGAACAACTTATCTCCGCTGGCGGAAAACTTATCTCCGCTGGCGGACAACTTATCTCCGCTGGCAGACAACTTATCTCCGCTGGCGGAAATTTTATCTCCGCTGGCGGACAATCTTGTCTCCGCTGGCGGACAACTTTATCTCCGCTGGCGGAAAACTTATCTCCGCTGGCGGACAACTTATCTCCGCTGGCGGAAAATTTATATCCGCTGGCAGAAAATTTATCTCCGCTGGCGGAAAACTTATCTCCGCTGGCGGACAACTTATCTCCGCTGGCCAATCTCCGCTGGCGGACAACTTATCTCCGCTGGCGGACAACTTATCTCCGCTGGCGGACAACTTATCTCCGCTGGCGGAAAAACTTATCTCCGCTGGCGAACAACTTATCTCCGCTGGCGGACAACTTATCTCCGCTGGCGGACATCTTATCTCCGCTGGCGGACAACTTATCTCCGCTGGCGGACAACTTATATCCGCTGGCGGGAAATTTATATCCGCTGGCGGACAACTTATATCCGCTGGCGGACAACTTATCTCCGCTGGCGGACAACTTATCTCCGCTGGCGGACAACTTATCTCCGCTGGCGGACAATTTATATCCGCTGGCAGAAATTTATCTCCGCTGGCGGAAATTTATATCCGCTGGCGGAAAAACTTATCTCCGCTGGCGAACAATTTATCTCCGCTGGCGGACAACTTATCTCCGCTGGCGAACAACTTATCTCCGCTGGCGGAAATTTATCTCCGCTGGCGGAAAACTTATCTCCGCTGGCGGACAACTTATCTCCGCTGGCGAAAAATTTATCTCCGCTGGCGGACAATTTATCTCCGCTGGCGGAACAATTTATCTCCGCTGGCGGAAAATTTATCTCCGCTGGCGGAAAATTTATATCCGCTGGCGGACAACTTATCTCCGCTGGCGGAAAACTTATCTCCGCTGGCGGACATCTTATCTCCGCTGGCAGACAATTTATCTCCGCTGGCGGAAAATTTATATCCGCTGGCGAAAACTTATCTCCGCTGGCGGACAACTTATCTCCGCTGGCGGAAAACTTATCTCCGCTGGCGGACAACTTATCTCCGCTGACGGACAATTTATCTCCGCTGGCGGAAAACTTATCTCCGCTGGCGAACAACTTATCTCCCGCTGGCGGACAACTTATCTCCGCTGGCGGACAATTTTATCTCCGCTGGCGGAAAACTTATATACGCTGGCAGACAATTTATCTCCGCTGGCGGGAAAATTATATCCGCTGGCGAACACCTTATCTCCGCTGGCGGAAAACTTATCTCCGCTGGCGGAAAACTTATCTCCGCTGGCGGAAAACTTATCTCCGCTGGCGGAAAACTATCTCCGCTGGCGAACAACTTATCTCCGCTGGCGGAAAATCCCATCTCCGCTGGCGGAACAACTTATCTCCGCTGGCGAACAACTTATCTCCGCTGGCGGAAAAACTTATCTCCGCTGGCGGACAACTTATCTCCGCTGGCGGAAATCTTATCTCCGCTGGCAGACAACTTATCTCCGCTGGCAGAAAACTTATCTCCGCTGGCGGAAACTTATCTCCGCTGGCGGACAACTTATCTCCGCTGGCGGAAAATTTATCTCCGCTGGCGGAAAATCTTATCTCCGCTGGCGAACAACTTTATCTCCGCTGGCGGAAAACTTATCTCCGCTGGCGGACATCTTGTCTCCGCTGGCAGACAATTTATCTCCGCTGGCGGGAAACTTATCTCCGCTGGCGGACATCTTATCTCCGCTGGCGAACAACTTATCTCCGCTGGCGGAAAACTTATCTCCGCTGGCGGAAAATTTATCTCCGCTGGCAGAAAACTTATATCCGCTGGCAGAAATTTTATCTCCGCTGGCGGAAAACTTATCTCCGCTGGCGAGACAACTTATCTCCGCTGGCGGGAAACTTATCTCCGCTGGCGAACAACTTATCTCCGCTGGCGGAAAACTTATCTCCGCTGGCGGACAACTTATCTCCGCTGGCGAACAATTTATCTCCGCTGGCGGAAAACTTATCTCCGCTGGCGGACAACTTATCTCCGCTGGCGGACAACTTATCTCCGCTGGCGGGAAACTTATCTCCGCTGGCAGAATCTTTATCTCCGCTGGCGGAAAATTTATATCCGCTGGCGGAAAACTTATCTCCGCTGGCGAAAAACTTATCTCCGCTGGCGGACAACTTATCTCCGCTGGCGAAAAACTTATCTCCGCTGGCGAACAACTTATCTCCGCTGGCAGACAATTTATCTCCGCTGGCGGAAATTTATATCCGCTGGCGGACAACTTATCTCCGCTGGCGGACAACTTATATCCGCTGGCGGACAATTTATCTCCGCTGGCGAAAAACTTATCTCCGCTGGCGAAAACTTATCTCCGCTGGCGGAAAACTTATCTCCGCTGGCGAACAACTTATCCGCTGGCGGAAAACTTATCTCCGCTGACGGACAATTTATATCCGCTGGCGGAAAAACTTATCTCCACTGGCGAAAATCTTATCTCCGCTGGCGGACAACTTATCTCCGCTGGCGGACAATTTATCTCCGCTGGCGGACAACTTATCTCCGCTGGCGGACAACTTATCTCCGCTGGCGGACAACTTATCTCCGCTGGCGGAAAAATTTATCTCCGCTGGCGGACAATTTATCTCCGCTGGCGGAACAACTTATCTCCGCTGGCGAAAAATTTATATCCGCTGGCGGACAACTTATCTCCGCTGGCGAAAAACTTATCTCCGCTGGCGGAAATCTTATCTCCGCTGGCGGACAACTTATCTCCGCTGGCGGACAATTTATCTCCGCTGGCAGAAAACTTATCTCCGCTGGCGAACAACTTATCTCCGCTGGCGGAAAACTTATCTCCGCTGGCGAACAACTTATCTCCGCTGGCGGAAAATTTATCTCCCGCTGGCGGAAACTTATCTCCGCTGGCGGACAACTTATCTCCGCTGGCGGACAATCCGCAGGCGGAAACTTATCTCCGCTGGCGGAAATTTATATCCGCTGGCGGAAATTTATATCCGCTGGCGGACAATTTATATCCGCTGGCGGAAAACTTATCTCCGCTGGCGAACAACTTATCTCCGCTGGCGGACAACTTATCTCCGCTGGCGAACAACTTATCTCCGCTGGCGGACAACTTATCTCCGCTGGCAGAAAACTTATCTCCGCTGGCGGACAATTTATATCCGCTGGCGGAAAACTTATCTCCGCTGGCGAAAATTTATCTCCGCTGGCGGACAACTTATCTCCGCTGGCGACAACTTATCTCCGCTGGCGGAAAATTTATATCCGCTGGCGAACAACTTATCTCCGCTGGCGGACAATTTATCTCCGCTGGCGGACAACTTATCTCCGCTGGCGAAAAACTTATCTCCGCTGGCGGACAACTTATCTCCGCTGGCGAAAAACAAAAAATCTCCGCTGGCGGAAAATTTATCTCCGCTGGCGGACAACTTATCTCCGCTGGCAGACAATTTATCTCCGCTGGCGGAAAATTTATATCCGCTGGCGAACAACTTATCTCCGCTGGCGGACAATTTACCTCCGCTGGCGGAAAACTTATCTCCGCTGGCAGACAACTTATCTCCGCTGGCGGACAACTTATCTCCGCTGGCGAACAACTTATCTCCACTGGCGGACAATTTATCTCCGCTGGCGGAAAACTTATCTCCGCTGGCGAACAATTTATCTCCGCTGGCGGAAAACTTATTTCCGCTGGCGAACAACTTATCTCCGCTGGCAGACAACTTATCTCCGCTGGCGGACAACTTATCTCCGCTGGCGAACAATTAATCTCCGCTGGCGGAAAATTTATATCCGCTGGCAGAAAACTTATCTCCGCTGGCGAACAACTTATCTCCGCTGGCAGACAACTTTATCTCCGCTGGCGAAAACTTATATCCGCTGACGGAAAACTTATCTCCGCTGGCGGACAACTTATCTCCGCTGGCGGAAAACTTTATCTCCGCTGGCGGACATCTTGTCTCCGCTGGCAGACAATTTATCTCCGCTGGCGGAAAATTTATATCCGCTGGCGGAAAACTTATCTCCGCTGGCGAACAACTTATCTCCGCTGGCGGACAACTTATCTCCGCTGGCGGACATCTTATCTCCGCTGGCGGAAAATTTATCTCCGCTGGCGGAAAATTTATATCCGCTGGCAGAAAACTTATCTCCGCTGGCGAACAACTTATCTCAGCTGGCGGAAAACTTATCTCCGCTGGCGGAAAATCTTATCTCCGCTGGCAGACAACTTATCTCCGCTGGCGGAAAATTTATATCCGCTGGCAGAAAACTTATCTCCGCTGGCGAACAACTTATCTCCGCTGGCAGACAACTTATCTCCGCTGGCGGACAACTTATCTCCGCTGGCGGGAAAACTCATCTCCGCTGGCGAACAACTTATCTCCGCTGGCGGAAAACTTATCTCCGCTGGCGAACAACTTATCTCCGCTGGCGGACAATTTATCTCCGCTGGCAGAAAATTTATCTCCGCTGGCGGAAAACTTATCTCCGCTGGCGAACAACTTATCTCCGCTGGCGAAAAATTTATCTCCGCTGGCGGACAACTTATCTCCGCTGGCGAACAACTTATCTCCGCTGGCGAAAAACTTATCTCCCGCTGGCGGACAACTTATCTCCGCTGGCGAACAACTTATCTCCGCTGGCGGAAAACTTATCTCCGCTGGCGAAAAATTTATCTCCGCTGGCGGACAATTTATCTCCGCTGGCGGAAAATTTATATCCGCTGGCGGACAACTTATCTCCGCTGACGAAAACTCATCTCCACTGGCGGACAACTTATCTCCGCTGGCGAAAATTTATCTCCGCTGGCGGAAAACTTATCTCCGCTGGCGGACAACTTATCTCCGCTGGCGGAAAATTTATCTCCGCTGGCGGACAACTTATCTCCGCTGGCAGACAACTTATCTCCGCTGGCGAAAAATTTATCTCCGCTGGCAGAAAACTCATCTCCGCTGGCGGACATCTTATCTCCGCTGGCAGACAACTTATCTCCGCTGGCGGACAATTTATCTCCGCTGGCGGAAAATTTATCTCCGCTGGCGAACAACTTATCTCCGCTGGCAGAAAACTTATCTCCGCTGGCGGACAACTTATCTCCGCTGGCGGACAACTTATCTCCGCTGGCGGACAACTTATCTCCGCTGGCGGACAATTTATCTCCGCTGGCGGAAATTTATATCCGCTGGCGGAAAACTTATCTCCGCTGACGAACAACTTATCTCCGCTGGCGGAAAACTTATCTCCGCTGGCGAACAATTTATCTCCGCTGGCGAAAACTTATCTCCGCTGGCGAAAACTTTCTCCGCTGGCGAACAACTTATCTCCGCTGGCGAACAATTTATATCCGCTGGCGGAAAACTTATCTCCGCTGGCGAACAACTTATCTCCGCTGGCGGACACTTTATCTCCGCTGGCGGAAATTTATATCCGCTGGCGAACAACTTATCTCCGCTGGCGACAATTTTATCTCCGCTGGCGGAAAACTTATCTCCGCTGGCAGACATTTTATCTCCGCTGGCGGGAAATTTATATCCGCTGGCAGAAAACTTATCTCCGCTGGCGGAAAACTTATCTCCGCTGGCGGAAACTTATCTCCGCTGGCGGACAACTTATCTCCTCTGGCGGGAAATTTATCTCCGCTGACGGACATCTTGTCTCCGCTGGCGCGACAACTTTATCTCCGCTGGCGGAAAATTTATCTCCGCTGGCGGAAAACTTATCTCCGCTGGCAGAAAACTTATCTCCGCTGGCGGACAACTTATCTCCGCTGGCGGACAACTTATATCCGCTGGCGAACAACTTATCTCCGCTGGCGGACATCTTATCTCCGCTGGCAGAAAATTTATCTCCGCTGGCGGACATCTTATCTCCGCTGGCGAAAACTTATATCCGCTGGCGGGAAATTTATCTCCGCTGGCGGACAACTTATCTCCGCTGGCGGAAAATCTTATCTCCGCTGGCGGACAACTTTTCTCCGCTGGCGAACATCTTATTCTCCGCTGGCGAACAACTTATCTCCGCTGGCGGAAAAATTTATCTCCGCTGGCGGAAATCTTGTATCCGCTGGCAGAACAATTTATCTCCGCTGGCGGAAAATTTATCTCCGCTGGCGGACAACTTATCTCCGCTGGCGAACAACTTATCTCCGCTGGCGGAAAACTTATCTCCGCTGGCGGACAATTTATCTCCGCTGGCAGAAAATTTATCTCCGCTGGCGGAAAGTTTATCTCCGCTGGCGAACAACTTATCTCCGCTGGCCAGAAAACTTATCTCCGCTGGCGAACAACTTATTCCGCTGGCGGAAAACTCATCTCCGCTGGCGGACAATCTTATCTCCGCTGGCGAAAAACTTATCTCCGCTGGCGGACAACTTTATCTCCGCTGGAAGACAACATATCTCCGCTGGCGGAAAACTTTATCCGCTGGCAGAAAATTTATCTCCGCTGGCGAACAACTTATCTCCGCTGGCGAAAAACTCCGCTGGCGGACAACTTATCTCCGCTGGCGGAAATTTATCCGCTGGCAGACACGTATTCTCCGCTGGCAGACAACTTGCATTCCGCTGGCGAAAACTTATCTCCGCTGGCGAACAATCTATCTCCGCTGGCGGACAACTTATTCCGCTGGCGAACAACTTATCTCCGCTGGCGGAAAACTTATCTCCGCTGGCGAACATCTTATCTCCGCTGGCGGAAAAACTTTTCTCCGCTGGCAGACATCTAATCTCCACTGGCGGGAAATTTATATCCGCTTGCGGACAACTTATCTCCGCTGGCAGAAAACTTATCTCCGCTGGCGAACAACTTATCTCCGCTGGCGGAAATCTTATCTCCTCTGGCGAAAAACTTCCTCAGCTGGCGGACAATTTTATCTCCGCTGGCGAAAATTTTTCCGCTGGCGGAAAACTGGTCAGACTGGCGATCTCCGCTGGCGAAAAATTTATCTCCGCTGGCAGAAACTTATCTCCGCTGGCGAACAATTTATCTCCCGCTGGCGGACAATTTATATCCGCTGGCGAACAACTTCTCTCCGCTGGCGGAAAACTTATCTCCGCTGGCGAAAAACTTATCTCCGCTGGCGGAAATCTTATCTCCGCTGGCGGAAATCTCATCTCCACTGGCGGACAACTTCCTCTGGCGGAAAAACGCTGGCGAACAACTTATCTCCGCTGGCGGAAAACTTATCTCTGCTGGCGGAAAACTTATCTCCGCTGGCGAACAACTTATCTCCGCTGGCGGAAAACTTATATCCGGGCTGACGAACAACTTATCTCCGCTGGCGAACAACTTATCTCCGCTGGCGGACAACTTGTCTCCGCTGGCAGACAACTTATCTCCGCTGGTAGAAAATTTATATCCGCTGGCTGGACAACTTTTCTCCGCTGGCGGACAACTTATCTCCGCTGGCAGAACAATTTATCTCCGCTGGCGGGCAATTTATTTCCGCCGACGGACAACTTTATATCCGCTGGCGAAAAACCCATATCCGCTGGCGAAAACTTATCTCCGCTGGCGGAAACTTATCTCCGCTGGCGAACAACTTATCTCCGCTGGCGAAAAACTTATCTCCGCTGGCGGAAAATTTATCTCCGCTGGCGGAACAATTTATCTCCGCTGGCAGACAATTTTATCTCCGCTGGCGGAAATTTATCTGCTGGCGGACAACTTATCTCCGCTGACGAACAATTTATCTCCGCTGGCGGAAATCCTATTCCGCTGGCGAACAACTTATCTCCGCTGGCAGAAAATTTATCTCCGCTGGCGAGAAATTTATATCCGCTGGCGGAGAAATTTTTTCCACTGGCGAACAACTTATCTCCGCTGGCGGACAACTTATCTCCGCTGGCGAACAACTTATCTCCGCTGGCGGAAACTTATCTCCGCTGGCAGACAATTTATCTCCGCTGGCGGAAAATTTATATCCGCTGGCGGACAACTTATCTCCGCTGGCGGAACAACTTATCTCCGCTGGCGGACAACTTATCTCCGCTGGCGAACAATTTATCTCCGCTGGCGGAAAATTTATATCCGCTGGCGGACAACGTTTCTCCGCTGACGAAAAATTTATCTCCGCTGGCGGAAAATTTATCTCCGCTGGCGAAAACTTATCTCCGCTGGCGAACAACTTATCTCCGCTGGCGGACAATCTTGTCTCTTATTTCCGCTGGCGAACAACTTATCTCCGCTGGCGGACAATTTATATCCGCTGGCGGAAATTTATCTCCGCTGACAAATTTCGCTGGCGAAAACTTATCTCCGCTGGCGGACATCTTGTCTCCGCTGGCAGACAATTTATCTCCGCTGGCGGAAATTTATATCCGCTGACGAACAACGTTTCTCCGCTGGCGGAAAACTTATCTCCGCTGGCGGACATCTTGTCTCCGCTGGCGGACAATTTATCTCCGCTGGAAAAAACTTATCTCCGCTGGCGGAAAACTTATACTCCGCTGGCGGACATTTTGTCTCCGCTGGCAGACAGTTTATCTCCGCTGGCGAACAACTTATCTCCGCTGGCAGAAAATTTATCTCCGCTGGCGGACAACTTATCTCCGCTGGCAGAAAACTTATCTCCGCTGGCGAACAAATTATCTCCGCTGGCAGAAAATTTATATCCGCTGGCGGAAAACTTATCTCCGCTGGCGGAAAACTTATCTCCGCTGGCGAAAAACTTATCTCCGCTGGCGGACAATCTTATCTCCGCTGGCGGACAATCTTATCTCCGCTGGCGGAAAACTTATCATCCGCTGGCGGAAAATTTATCTCCGCTGACGGACAACTCATCTCCGCTGGCGGACAATTTATCTCCGCTGGCGGAAAACTTAACCTCAGCTGGCGGACAACTTATCTCCGCTGGCGGAAAATTTATCTCCGCTGGCGGACAACTTGTCTCCGCTGGCAGACAATTTACCTCCGCTGGCGGGAAATTTATATCCGGCAGAAAACTTATCTCCGCTGGCGAACAACTTTCTCAGCTGGCAGACAACTAATCTCCGCTGGCGAAAACCATTTCCGCTGGCGGACAACTTGTCTCCGCTGGCGGACATCTTATCTCCGCTGGCAGAAATTTATCTCCGCTGGCGGACATATCCGCTGGCGGACAGTTTTTCTCCGCTGGCGGAAAACTTATCTCCGCTGCGAACAATTTATCTCCGCTGGCGGGAAATCTTATCTCCGCTGGCAGACAATTTATCTCCGCTGGCGAACAATTTAAATATGCTGGCGGAAAACTTATATCCGCTGGCGAACAACTTGTATCTCCGCTGGCGGACAACTTATCTCAGCTGGCGGACAACTAATCTCCGCTGGCGAACAACTTATCTCCGCTGGCAGACAATTTATCTCCGCTGGCGGACAGTTTATATCCGTTGGCGGACAATTTATCTCCGCTGACGAACAACTAATCTCCGCTGGCGGACATCTTGTCTCCGCCGGCGAATTTATATCCGCTGGCAGAATTTTATCTCCGCTGGCGAAAATTTATATTAGCTGGCGGACAACTAATCTCCGCTGGCGAACAACTTATCTCCTCTGGCGGAAAAAATTTATCTCCGCTGGCAGACAATTTATCTTCGCTGGCGGAAAATCATCCATTTGGCGGAAATCTTATCTCCGCTGGCGGACAATTTATCTCCACTGGCGGACAATTTTTCTCCGCTGGCAGAAAACTTATCTCCGCTGGCGAACAACTTATCTCCGCTGGCGGACATCTTATCTCCGCTGGCGGACATCTTATCTCCGCTGGCAGACAATTTATCTCCGCTGGCTGGAAATTTCACATCCGCTGGCGGGACAACTTATTCCCCGCTGACGAACAACGTTTCTCTCCGCTGGCGAAAAACCCTATCTCCGCTGGCGGACATCTTTTTCTTCCGCTGGCAGAAATTTATCTCCGCTCGCGAACCGTTTATATCCGCTGGCGGAAAACTTATCTCCGCTGGCGAACAACTTATCTCAGCTGGCGGACAACTTATCTCCGCTGGCGGACAACTTATCTCCGCTGGCGGAAAACTTATCTCCGCTGGCGAAAATCTTATATCCGCTGGCGGACAATTTTATCTCCGCTGGCGGACAAACGTTTCTCCGCTGGCAACTAATCTCCGCTGGCGGAAATCTTGTCTCCGCTGGCAGACAATTTATCTCCGCTGGCGGAAAATTTATCTTCGCTGGCGAAAAACTTATCTCCGCTGGCGGAAAACTTATCTCCAGCTGGCGAGAAATTTATCTCCGCTGGCAGACATCTTATCTCCGCTGACGGGAAATTTATATCCGCTGGCGGAAACCTTATCTCCGCTGGCGAGCAACTTATCTCCGCTGGCGGAAAACTTATCTCCGCTGGCGGACAATTTATCTCCGCTGGCGGACATCTTATCTCCGCTGGCGGACAACTTATCTCCGCTGACGAACAACTCATCTCCACTGGCGGAAAACTTATCTCCGCTGGCGAACAACTTATCTCCGCTGGCGGAAATTTACCTCCGCAGGCGACAACCTTCTGCTGGACAAAAACTTATCTCCGCTGGCGGACAATTTATCTCGGATAAACAACGCCTGCTGGGGAAAACTTATCTCCGCGCGAACAACTTATCTCCGCTGGCGGAAAACTCATCTCCACTGGCGGACATCTTATCTCCGCTGGCGGAAAACTCATCTCCACCGGCGGACAACTTATCTCCTTATCTTCGCTGGCGGAAAATTTATCTCCGCTGGCGGACAATTTATCTCCGCTGGCGGAAAACTTATCTCCGCTGGCGGACATCTTATCTCCGCTGGCGGACAATTTATCTCCGCTGGCGGGAAATTTATATCCGCTGGCGGACAACTTATCTCCGCTGGCGAACAACTTATCTCCGCTGGCGGAAACTTATCTCCGCTGGCGGACAACTTATCTCCGCTGGCGGAAAATTTATCTCCGCTGGCGGACAACTTATCTCCGCTGGCGGAAAACTTATCTCCGCTGGCGGAAAACTTATCTCCGCTGGCGAACAACTTATCTCCGCTGGCGGAAAACTTATCTCCGCTGGCGGAAAACTTATCTCCGCTGGCGGAAAATTTATCTCCGCTGGCGGACAACTTATCTCCGCTGGCGGACAATTTATCTCCGCTGGCGGAAAACTTATCTCCGCTGGCGGACAACTTATCTCCGCTGGCGGACAATTTATCTCCGCTGGCGGACAATTTATATCCGCTGGCGGACAACTTATCTCCGCTGGCGGAACAACTTATCTCCGCTGGCGGACAACTTATCTCCGCTGGCGGACAACTTTATCTCCGCTGGCGGAAAACTTATCTCCGCTGGCGGACATCTTATCTCCGCTGGCGGACAATTTATCTCCGCTGGCGAAAATTTATCTCCGCTGGCGGACAACTTATCTCCGCTGGCGGAACAACTTATCTCCGCTGGCGGACAACTTATCTCCGCTGGCGGACAATTTATCTCCGCTGGCGGACAACTTATCTCCGCTGGCGGACAACTTATCTCCGCTGGCGGAAAATTTATCTCCGCTGGCGGACAACTTATCTCCGCTGGCGAACAACTTATCTCCGCTGGCGGACAACTTATCTCCGCTGGCGGAAAACTTATCTCCGCTGGCGGACAACTTATCTCCGCTGGCGGACAACTTATCTCCGCTGGCGAACAACTTATCTCCGCTGGCGGAACAACTTATCTCCGCTGGCGGACAACTTATCTCCGCTGGCGGACATCTTATCTCCGCTGGCAGACAATTTATCTCCGCTGGCGGAAATTTATATCCGCTGGCGGAAAACTTATCTCCGCTGGCGAACAACTTATCTCCGCTGGCGGACAATTTATCTCCGCTGGCGAACAACTTATCTCCGCTGGCGGAAAACTTATCTCCGCTGGCGAACAACTTATCTCCGCTGGCGGACAACTTATCTCCGCTGGCGGACAACTTATCTCCGCTGGCGGACAACTTATCTCCGCTGGCGGACATTTATCTCCGCTGGCGGACAATTTATCTCCGCTGGCGGAAAACTTATCTCCGCTGGCGGACAACTTATCTCCGCTGGCGACAACTTATCTCCGCTGGCGGACAATTTATCTCCGCTGGCGGACAATTTATCTCCGCTGGCGGACAACTTATCTCCGCTGGCGAACAACTTATCTCCGCTGGCGGAAACTTATCTCCGCTGGCGGACAACTTATCTCCGCTGGCGGAAAACTTATCTCCGCTGGCGGACATCTTGTCTCCGCTGGCGGACAATTTATCTCCGCTGGCGGGAAATTTATATCCGCTGGCGGACAACTTATCTCCGCTGGCGAACAACTTATCTCCGCTGGCGGACAACTAATCTCCGCTGGCGAACAACTTATCTCCGCTGGCGGAAACTTATCTCCGCTGGCGGACAATTTATCTCCGCTGGCGGGAAATTTATCTCCGCTGGCGGACAATTTATCTCCGCTGGCGGGATCTCCGCTGGCGGAAAACTTATCTCCGCTGGCGGACAACTTATCTCCGCTGGCGGACAACTTATCTCCGCTGGCGGAAATCTTATCTCCGCTGGCGGAAAATTTATCTCCGCTGGCGGAAAACTTATCTCCGCTGGCGGAAAACTTATCTCCGCTGGCGGACAACTTATCTCCGCTGGCGGACAACTTATCTCCGCTGGCGGACAACTTATCTCCGCTGGCGGACAACTTATCTCCGCTGGCGGACAACTTATCTCCGCTGGCGGACAATTTATCTCCGCTGGCGGAAAATTTATCTCCGCTGGCGAAAACTTATCTCCGCTGGCGGACAACTTATCTCCGCTGGCGGACAATTTATCTCCGCTGGCGGAAAACTTATCTCCGCTGGCGGACATCTTATCTCCGCTGGCGGACAACTTATCTCCGCTGGCGGACAACTTATCTCCGCTGGCGGACATCTTATCTCCGCTGGCGGACATTTATCTCCGCTGGCGGACAATTTATATCCGCTGGCGGAAAACTTATCTCCGCTGGCGGAAAACTTATCTCCGCTGGCGGACATCTTGTCTCCGCTGGCGGACAATTTATCTCCGCTGGCGGACAAATTTATCTCCGCTGGCGGAAAACTTATCTCCGCTGGCGGAAAACTTATCTCCGCTGGCGGACATCTTATCTCCGCTGGCGGACAACTTATCTCCGCTGGCGGACATCTTGTCTCCGCTGGCGGACATCTTATCTCCGCTGGCAGACAATCTCCGTTTATCTCCGCTGGCGGGCAATTTATATCCGCTGGCGGAAAACTTATCTCCGCTGGCGAACAACTTATCTCCGCTGGCGGACAACTTATCTCCGCTGGCGGAAAACTTATCTCCGCTGGCGGACAACTTATCTCCGCTGGCGGACAATTTATCTCCGCTGGCGGAAATTTATATCCGCTGGCGGAAAACTTATCTCCGCTGGCGGAAAACTTATCTCCGCTGGCGGACAACTTATCTCCGCTGGCGAACAACTTATCTCCGCTGGCGGAAAATTTATCTCCGCTGGCAGACAATTTATCTCCGCTGGCGGAAATTTATATCCGCTGGCGGACAACTTATCTCCGCTGGCGAACAACTTATCTCCGCTGGCGGAAAACTTATCTCCGCTGGCGGACATCTTATCTCCGCTGGCGGACATCTTGTCTCCGCTGGCGGACAATTTATCTCCGCTGGCGGGAAATTTATCTCCGCTGGCGGACAACTTATCTCCGCTGGCGAACAACTTATCTCCGCTGGCGGACAACTTATCTCCGCTGGCGGACAACTTATCTCCGCTGGCGGAAAATTTTATCTCCGCTGGCGGACAATTTATCTCCGCTGGCGACAATTTATCTCCGCTGGCGGACAACTTATCTCCGCTGGCGGAACAACTTATCTCCGCTGGCGGACAACTTATCTCCGCTGGCGGACATCTTATCTCCGCTGGCGGACAATTTATCTCCGCTGGCGGGAAATTTATCTCCGCTGGCGGACAACTTATCTCCGCTGGCGAACAACTTATCTCCGCTGGCGGAAAACTTATCTCCGCTGGCGGACAACTTGTCTCCGCTGGCGGAAATTTTATCTCCGCTGGCGGGACATCTCCGCTGGCTCCGCTGGCGGACAATTTATCTCCGCTGGCGGACAACTTATCTCCGCTGGCGGACAACTTATCTCCGCTGGCGGAAAACTTATCTCCGCTGGCGGACAACTTATCTCCGCTGGCGGAAAACTTATCTCCGCTGGCGGAAAACTTATCTCCGCTGGCGGAACAATTTATCTCCGCTGGCGGACAATTTATCTCCGCTGGCGGAACAAATTTATCTCCGCTGGCGGACATCTTATCTCCGCTGGCGGACATCTTATCTCCGCTGGCGGACAATTTATCTCCGCTGGCGGACAATTTATATCCGCTGGCGGAAAACTTATCTCCGCTGGCGAACAACTTATCTCCGCTGGCGGACAATTTATCTCCGCTGGCGGAAATTTATATCCGCTGGCGGACAACTTATCTCCGCTGGCGGACAACTTATCTCCGCTGGCAGACAATTTATCTCCGCTGGCGGAAAACTTATCTCCGCTGGCGGACAACTTATCTCCGCTGGCAGACAATTTATCTCCGCTGGCGGAAATTTATCTCCGCTGGCGGAAAACTTATCTCCGATGGCAGACAACGTTTCTCCGCTGGCGGACAATTTATCTCCGCTGGCGGGAAATCTTATCTCCGCTGGCGGAAACTTATCTCCGCTGGCGGACAACTTATCTCCGCTGGCGGACAACTTATCTCCGCTGGCGGACAACTTATCTCCGCTGGCGGACATCTTATCTCCGCTGGCGGACATCTTTCCGCTGGCAGACAATTTATCTCCGCTGGCGGACAATTTATATCCGCTGGCGGAAAACTTATCTCCGCTGGCGAACAACTTATCTCCGCTGGCGGACAATTTATCTCCGCTGGCGGACAACTTATCTCCGCTGGCGGACATCTTATCTCCGCTGGCGAACAACTTATCTCCGCTGGCGGAAAACTTATCTCCGCTGGCGGACATCTTATCTCCGCTGGCAGACAATTTATCTCCGCTGGCGAACATCTTATCTCCGCTGGCGGACAACTTATCTCCGCTGGCGGACATCTTATCTCCGCTGGCAGACAATTTATCTCCGCTGGCGGAAAATTTATATCCGCTGGCGGACAACTTATCTCCGCTGGCGGACAACTTATCTCCGCTGGCGGAAAACTTATCGCCGCTGGCGGAAACATCTTATCTCCGCTGGCGGAAATTTATCTCCGCTGGCGGGACAACTTATATCCGCTGGCGGAAAACTTATCTCCGCTGGCGGAAAACTTATCTCCGCTGGCAGACAATTTATCTCCGCTGGCGGAAAACTTATATCCGCTGGCGGAAAACTTATCTCCGCTGGCGGACAACTTATCTCCGCTGGCGGAAAACTTATCTCCGCTGGCGGACATCTTATCTCCGCTGGCAGACAATTTATCTCCGCTGGCGGACAATTTATATCCGCTGGCGGAAAACTTATCTCCGCTGGCGAACAACTTATCTCCGCTGGCGGAAATTTATCTCCGCTGGCGGAAATTTATATCCGCTGGCGGAAAACTTATCTCCGCTGGCGGACATCTTTATCTCCGCTGGCGGACAACTTATCTCCGCTGGCGAACAACAATTTATCTCCGCTGGCGGAAAACTTATCTCCGCTGGCGAACAACTTATCTCCGCTGGCGGAAAACTTATCTCCGCTGGCGGACAACTTATCTCCGCTGGCGGACAACTTATCTCCGCTGGCGGGAAATTTATCTCCGCTGGCGGAAAACTTATCTCCGCTGGCGAACAACTTATCTCCGCTGGCGGACAACTTATCTCCGCTGGCGGACAACTTATCTCCGCTGGCGGACATCTTATCTCCGCTGGCGGAAAACTTATCTCCGCTGGCGGAAAACTTATCTCCGCTGGCGAACAATTTATCTCCGCTGGCGGAAAACTTATCTCCGCTGGCGAACAACTTATCTCCGCTGGCGGAAAACTTATCTCCGCTGGCGGAAAACTTATCTCCGCTGGCGGACAACTTATCTCCGCTGGCGGGAAATTTATATCCGCTGGCGGAAAACTTATCTCCGCTGGCGGACAACTTATCTCCGCTGGCGGACAACTTATCTCCGCTGGCGGACAAAATCTCCGCTGGCGGAAAACTATATCCGCTGGCGGACATCTTATCTCCGCTGGCGAACAATTTATCTCCGCTGGCGGAAATTTATCTCCGCTGGCGGACAACTTATCTCCGCTGGCGGAACAACTTATCTCCGCTGGCGGACAACTTATCTCCGCTGGCGGACAACTTATCTCCGCTGGCGGAAAACTTATCTCCGCTGGCGGAAAACTTATCTCCGCTGGCGGACATCTTATCTCCGCTGGCGGACATCTTATCTCCGCTGGCGGACAATTTATCTCCGCTGGCGGAAAAATTTATATCCGCTGGCGGACAACTTTATCTCCGCTGGCGAACAACTTATCTCCGCTGGCGGAAAACTTATCTCCGCTGGCGGACATCTTTATCTCCGCTGGCGGAAAATTTATCTCCGCTGGCGGACAACTTATCTCCGCTGGCGAAAATTTATATCCGCTGGCGGAAAACTTATCTCCGCTGGCGGACAACTTATCTCCGCTGGCGGAAAACTTATCTCCGCTGGCGGACAATTTATCTCCGCTGGCGGAAATTTTATCTCCGCTGGCGGACAACTTATCTCCGCTGGCGGACAATTTATCTCCGCTGGCGGAAAATTTATCTCCGCTGGCGGACAACTTATCTCCGCTGGCGGAAAACTTATCTCCGCTGGCGGACAACTTATCTCCGCTGGCGGAAAACTTATCTCCGCTGGCGGAAAACTTATCTCCGCTGGCGGACAACTTATCTCCGCTGGCGGAAAACTTATCTCCGCTGGCGGACATCTTATCTCCGCTGGCTCCGCTGGCGAAAATTTATATCCGCTGGCGGACAACTTATCTCCGCTGACGGAAACATTTCTATCTCCGCTGGCGGAAAACTTATCTCCGCTGGCGGACAATTTATCTCCGCTGGCGGAAATTTATCTCCGCTGGCGGACAACTTATCTCCGCTGGCGGAAAACTTATCTCCGCTGGCGGACATCTTATCTCCGCTGGCGGAAAACTTATCTCCGCTGGCGGACAACTTATCTCCGCTGGCGGACAACTTATCTCCGCTGGCGGACAACTTATCTCCGCTGGCGGACAACTTATCTCCGCTGGCGGACAACTTATCTCCGCTGGCGGACAATTTATCTCCGCTGGCGGAAATTTATATCCGCTGGCGGACAACTTATCTCCGCTGGCGAACAACTTATCTCCGCTGGCGGAAAACTTATCTCCGCTGGCAGACATCTTATCTCCGCTGGCGGACAATTTATCTCCGCTGGCGGGAAATTTATATCCGCTGGCGGACAACTTATCTCCGCTGGCGAACAACTTATCTCCGCTGGCGGACAACTTATCTCCGCTGGCGGAAATTTTATCTCCGCTGGCGGACAACTTATCTCCGCTGGCGGAAAACTTATCTCCGCTGGCGGACAACTTATCTCCGCTGGCGGGAAATTTATATCCGCTGGCGGACAACTTATCTCCGCTGGCGAACAAATTTTCTCCGCTGGCGGAAAATTTATCTCCGCTGGCGGACAACTTATCTCCGCTGGCGAGAAATTTATCTCCGCTGGCGGACAACTTATCTCCACTGGCGGAAATCTTGTCTCCGCTGGCGGACAACTTATCTCCGCTGGCGGACAACTTATCTCCGCTGGCGGACAATTTATCTCCGCTGGCGAAAAACTTATCTCAGCTGGCGAAAATTTATCTCCGCTGGCGGAAATTTTATCTCCTCTGGCGGAAAACTTATTTCCGCTGGCGGCCATCTT
>VHIG01000043.1:0-46954 GCA_008121275.1 Drosophila lowei | reverse complement strand
GAAAAGTAGTTTGGTGGACTGCCGAACTACACTCCAAACGCCGAGAGGTCAGGAGACTGAGGCGGAGGCTCCAGGACGCTCGTCGGCACGAGACCGACGCAGCAGAGGAACTTGTGGTCGCGTTGAGGATCTCCTCAGCGCAGTACAAGAAGCTCATCCTGAGGACGAAGGAAGACAACTGGCGACGCTTCGTGGGAGAGAACAGAGATGATCCATGGGGCACGTCTACAGGATTTGCCGAGGCCGCAAAAGAGCACGGAGATTGGATGCCTTCGAACGGATGGTAGGCTGGTCGCAACATGGCGCGACTGTGCGGGTGTGCTCCTTCGCAACTTCTTTCCTGTTGCGGAGTCGAATGCACACATTGCCATCCCGATCGAGGCTCCACCGGCCCTCGAAGCTTTCGAGGTTGATGCATGCGTCGCCAGGTTGAAGAGCAGACGCTCTCCCGGCATGGACGGCATCACAGGTGCCATTTGCAAAGGCATTGTGGCGTGCCATCCCTCAGCACATGACAGCGATGTATTCCCGCTGCCTGGAGACAGGGTACTTCCCAACGGAATGGAAGCATCCTAGGGTGGTTCCACTTCTGAAGGGACCCGATAAGGACCGGACGGATCCTACCTCATATCGGGGTATCTGTCTGTTGCCAGTGCTGGGCAAAGTGCTTGAGGGATCATGGTGAATCGTCTGAAGGACACCATTCCGGATGGCTGCAGATGGCAATTTGGCTTTCGCCAAGGACGTTGTGTGGAGGATGCTTGAAGCACGTCGTGAGCACTGTTTCGGCCAGCCGGTCGAAATACGTGCTCGGAGTCTTCGTGGACTTCAAGGGAGCCTTCGACAACGTCGAGTGGAATGCTGCACTACGCCGCCTCCTCGAGCTGGGATGCCGAGAAGCAAGCTTGTGGCGAAGTTTCTTCTCCGGCCGGAGTGCGAGCATCGTCAGTAGGCATGGAGTAGCCACTGTTCCGGTAACAAGAGGTTGCCCGCAGGGGTCCATAAGTGGTCCATTTATATGGAACATCTTGATGGACGTGTTGCTCCAGCACTTAGAGCCCCTTGGTGCGCTCAGCGCGTATGCTGACGACTTGCTCCTCCTCATCGAAGGGAATGCCCGATCAGAGCTCGAGCAAAAAGGAGGTGAGTTGATGTCCATCGTAGGCGCTTGGCGAGTTGAAGTCGGCGTTGCCGTTTCAACTAGCAAGACGGCGATCATGCTGCTCAAAGGCATACTTCGACGGCCGCCAGTGGTACGGTTTGCTGGAGCAAGCCTGCCATATAAGCGCAAATATCGGTATCTTGGTATCACGGTCGGCGAGCGGTTGAGTTTTCTCCCGCACATCACGGGCTTACGTGATAAGCTGACCGGAGTCGTAGGGCATTGTCGCGCGTACTGCGGGTCGACTGGGGACTCAGTCCCCGCTCAAAGCGGACAATATATGCCGGACTCATGGTGCCCTGTGCACTATTTGGTGCCTCGATTTGGTCTGTCGTGAAGACGACGCAAGTGGTTGCCAGGAGGCATCTGCTTGCGTGCCAAAGGATCATCCTGATTGGATGCCTGCCGGTATGCCGAACAGTGTCCACCATGGCACTGCAAGTACTTGCTGGCCCCCGTTTGATCTGGTTGCCAGACGCCTGGCAATCAGCTTCAAACTAAAGCGCGACTACCCGCTGGAGGAGAGCGATTGGCTGTACGGCGAAGATTTGGCAAATCTTAGCTGGAAGCAGAAGATGGCGCGACTAGACGAAGGCCTGTTGTGCGAGTGGCAACGCAGATGGGATGATGGTGACTCCCCAGGTCGGGTGACGCACCGCTTCATCCCGAACGCAGGCTTCGTCTACAGCGAGCGAAGGTTTGGCTTCACGCTGCGCGCTGGGTTCCTGCTGACGGGCCACGGATCGCTCAATGCATTTCTGCATGGAAGAAGGCTTAGCGACACGCCAGCATGTCTATGCGGCGCAGAACGCGAGGATTGGCAGCACTTCCTATGTGCTTGTCCCCTCTATGCAGACTTGCGAGACCTCGATGGACTTGGAGTGCAGTACACGGATGGCGACTGGACGTTCTCCGGAGTGACGGCTTCTCAGGAGAGAATGCGGATCCTCGACAGGTTCGCCGGACTGGCGTTCTCTAGGCGACAGCAGCAGCTGAATGTGCTAGCGGTGCACGGGCTGGATGGATTCCCTATCCGAGCCGGTCGGGGCTAAAAGGGAGGATCGAGCTGAGTCCTTAAGATCGGTACCACGGGTTGTGCAGTTCCAAGGCTGCACATTGAGGTCGGCCCCCAGTGGGAGTATCGTGGTGGCTGTGGTTAATACCCAAAAGTACGCGGGGAGAGCCGCTAGGCTCATCGTGGAGTTGCGCTCTCAACCGGGTGCCGAGACCCATAGATCGGAAGACGTGTTAGATACACCTCGCCCCTCACCAAGGGGGATTGTATGCCCGACCAGGATACTTTCAATTGGTACCGGAAGAGTCGCTATGTATTTGCTATAGCTTCTTTTCCGGGGCGTTAACTGGCGCATCTGTACCAGGTTCCTGCGTATGTGTGCGGTGGTGCGTGATGGCGTGATATTTATATATCGCACTAATCGAGGCTAAGCCGTACACATTAGACGCCGTGGTTGAAATCCCTCCCTGTGGAACCGCCACGTTAAATAAAGCTGAGAGATCAGATTCATTCTGTCCCTATCTACTCACTTTGTTTCTGACTGTCGTTTAGAGCAGACGTGTTTTTCTGGTGTCACTTGCCGAAGCCAAAATTTTGTGCTGTGCTTCTTTCGTTGACCGAAACCGGTTTTTAGGGCGCTAGCGTGTGCCTGTGTTTGCGTGTGTGTGTGAAATTTCTATTTATAGCTGCTTATCGCGATAAAGATCTTTGACGGTGACGAAAAGAAAAATTCGGCGGCCGTTGAAAAGCTTTGTTCTGATGAAGAACTGGCTGCTTCTGGGCAGCTGGAGTTGAAGAGGAAGGGGAAGCTGGTTAGGCGGTTGAAAAGGGCCACCTCGGAGACCGATATCGCCAAGCTGTCCCCGGAGAACGTTAGTGTTGGTTCCCAGGATACCCTTGGGGACCACGGCAAGAGTGTTGAGGAAGTGAATGTGGGTGTGGCTCCCACTGTGGAGGCGGCAGATATGCCGCAGTTTGCGGTGCCTGGAGGTAATGTGCAGTTTGGTAGGCTGCAGTAGCCAATATGAGGCGCTGATTTTTTCGCTTATTGCTGAGAATGAGTGACTGCGGGGCCGTTTGGAGGCCATCGGTCCGATGAATGTTGGCGGTCTGGCGCCGGTTCTGCCGGCTGCAGCCCCCCATGGAGGCGCAGTGGTGGATTTTTCACCCCCTGTGGAGCCGCGACCGGTTGACACCTGGTCCTTGGTGGTGCGGAGCAAAAATGCCGGAGTGCACGCACGGGACGTGGTCGAGAAAGTTGTGAAAGAGGTGGGGCCATCCTTGGGGGTGCGCGTACATGAGGTTAAGCCTCGCCGTGATGGTAGTGTAATTATTCGCACTCCATCTGTTGCCGAGCGGAAGAAAATTGCGGACAATGCAAAGTTTGACGAGGTGGGACTGACTGTGAAGGTCAATGAAAAGATGGGGCCCAGAGTGGTCGTACATGGTGTACACAGGCAAATAACACCTGACGAGTTCATGGGTGACCTGTTTGAGCTGAACCTGAAGGATAAGATGACTGCTGAGGCTTTTAGTGGTATTCAAATGATCACGAAGCCCTGGGAGGCTTCTGAGGGTGCGATCAATGTGGTCCTTGAGGGTGCTGGCACCGCCATGCAATCTCTCCTGGATGCAGGGCGTTGCTATATCAAGTGGTTTTCTTTTCGAGTTAGGGACTTTGACCCGATTGTTGGTTGCTTCCGATGCCTGGGGACCGACCACCGAGTCTCCCAGTGCAGAGTCAAGCACGACATTTGTCGTCGCTGTGGCCAAGCGGGGCACCATGCGGCTAAGTGCAGCAATGCGCTTAACTGCCGCAACTGTGCCTTTAAGGGTAGACCTTCGGGGCATCTTATGATGTCCTTGGCTTGTCCCGTGTACAGTGCAATGGTGGCTCGGGCGAATGCTAGACACTGATGGCTAGCAAGTTTCTACAGATGAATTTTCAAGGGTCGTTTGCAGTTATGTGTGAGGTGGGGAATATGATGCGTGAGAGGGGTTGCGGTGTTGCACTGCTGCAGGAACCGTATGCCGCCAATGGTCGTGTGCGTGGGTTGCCCGCAGATATGCGGGTTTTCTCTGACAGTGGGACCAATGCTGCAGTAGTTGTGAATGACCCTAGCGTGGAGTGCACACTTGTGAACTCTACTGACTGGGGCGTGTGTGTGAATATTAGTGGTAGTTTAGGTAGGGTCTTTGTTAGTAGTGTATATTGCAAGTTTGGGGAACCCCTCGAGCCGTACATGGTGTACATGGAAGGGGTGCTGCTGCTGGCGGGTGGCGTGCCAGCCATCCTGGGTCTTGATGCGAATGCATCATCCCCTATGTGGTTCAGTAAAATATCCGGGCATGCGTCTGGGTATTTGAGCTACAGTCGGGGTGAAATTCTAGCCGAGTGGGCCGTATCTCAGGATGTGCGGGTCAATAACGAACCCAGCGAGTGGTACTCTTTTGACGGTCCGATGGGGAAAAGTGACATTGATGTTACTTTTGTGAATGAGGCAGCAATGAGAGTGAATGATTTCAGCTGGAGTGTTCTGGGTGGGCACGGTGTGAGTGATCATAATCCTATTGAGTTTGTGGCTCATGCCACGCCCACTGTGCGTGAAACGGTTGTGGGTAATCGTTGGCGCACCAGTGGTGCGAACTGGAGCCTTCACGGCTTTTGGGTGAAAGAGGCGGCAGCTCAGGTTCCTCTTAGCACCTTCTGTGCTATGGGGACTGATGAGCAGGTTGAATGTGTGGAGAATTGGGTGACTCGTGCGAATGATTGCATGTTTGAGAGACACCGAGAGGTGAATCGCAGGCGTGTAAAGTGGTGGACGTGGGAATTAAGTGTGAAGCGGCGGATGGTTAGGTCACTGAGGAAGCGATTCCAAAGGGCCAGATCCTCCAATGCTGAAAACGCTTCCCAGCTCAGGGGTGAGCTTGGTCGATGTATGAATGAGTACAAGGAAATGCTTGTAAGAGTGAAAGAGGCTGAGTGGCGTTCCTTTTTGGAGCGTAATAAGGACGATCCCTGGGGTCGTGCTTATAAAATAGTTCGAGGTAGTGCTAGGGAACCTACGAGTGTGTGTGCTCTTCAGGTCAGAGGCACTTTGCTGACGACTTGGGTGGATTGTGTGAATGAATTGATGAGCGAATTCTTTCCAAGGGCGGAGCGGGAGGTTTTGCCGCCAAGTGTGGCTGGTCCTTCTGAGCCGCTCCTTGCGGGTGAGTTAGAGGTGGCTTTTTCGATGTTAAAGTCGAGAAAGTCGCCTGGGATGGATGGTTTTACAGGTGAAATGTGTAAGAGTGTGTGGAAGT
The DNA here is from genome assembly GCA_008121275.1 of Drosophila lowei. NCBI lineage: Eukaryota > Metazoa > Arthropoda > Insecta > Diptera > Drosophilidae > Drosophila > Drosophila lowei. Next base: position 41,471 of record VHIG01000043.1, on the reverse strand, counting down.
CTATTCCGGACTACATGTACGAGCTGTTTTCAGGATGTGTGAGCGATGGCTACTTCCCTTGGAAATGGAAATGTGCGAGAGTGTTTGTGCTCTTAAAGTCGCCTGATAGGATAAGGAGCAATCCTCGATCTTTTCGGGGCATTAGTCTTCTCCCAGTGCTTGGCAAAGTTCTGGAGAGGGTTCTGGTAGAAAGGCTGCAGGAGAGAGTGAGCGACCAGATGTCTGATAGGCAATTTGGTTTTAGGCAGGGTAGATGCGTTGAGGACGCTTGGAGGTATGTTCGCCACTCAGTGGAGCCCAGTACTGCTAAGTATGTCCTAGGTGTTTTTGTAGACTTTAAGGGGGCGTTCGACTACCTGAGTTGGGACAGTGTGGTTCGTAGATTGGATGAATGTGGGAGTCGGGACTTAGCTCTGTGGAAGAGCTATTTTTCCGGTAGACGTGCGACTGTTGTAGGATTGAATGAATGTGTGAGTGTAGACGTCGTTCGTGGTTGCCCGCAGGGATCCATTTGTGGGCCATTCATTTGGAACCTTATGATGGATACCTTGTTAGGTCAGCTTGAGCGTACGTATATGTGTTGTGCATATGCAGATGACCTGCTCATCATGATTGAGGGGCGGTCGCGCGATGAGATTAAGGCAGGTGCTGGAGTGTGCTTGCGCACTGTTCGCGAATGGGGCGATAGTGTTGGCGTTGATTTGGCAATGGACAAGACGGTGTCAACGCTGCTGAAAGGCAGGTTGGCGAACAGTCGACATCCTGTTGTCAGACTAGATGGCGTCAGTTTGAAGTATGTCACGGAGGTGAAATACCTTGGCATAACTTTTGGTGAAAGGATGTGTTTTACTCCTCATATCACAGGTCTCAGAAGGCGGCTGCTCGGTGTGGTGGGACAGGTTCGACGAATTTTGCGGAATGAATGGGGCCTTAGCAGGAAGGCTGTACGAACCATATACGGGGGTCTGTTTGTTGCTTGCGCAGCATATGGATCTTCGGTGTGGTGTAGTGCGGCTATGAGTGTTGCGGGCAGAAAGAAAGTGCTGGCCTGCCAGAGAGTGATTTTGCTTAGATGTTTGCCGGTGTGCCGCACTGTCTCTATGGAGGTAATGCAGGTACTCCTTGGCGCTGTCCCTCTTGACTTGGAGATACGGCGTCGTGCTGTACGCTACAAGATTAAGAGGCGTCTGCCTTTGTGTCAGAATGAATGGTTAGCGGATAGGAACGTGGAGAGCTTAGGAATTAGTGAGTGCAAGAGTTTTTTGGATGAATGCGTACTGTCTGACTGGCAAGTTAGATGGGATAGCAGTGAGAATGGTCGGGTTACTTACCAGTACATTCGTGATGTCACGTTTGTCAGCTGTCGACCGGAGTTTGGCTTAAACCTTAGTTCTGGGTTCCTCTTGACTGGTCACGGCTCTCTCAATGCATTCCTGCGTTCGAGGGGCCTGAGTGACAGTCCGGAATGCCGTTGTGGCTCGAGCGAGGAGACATGGAAACATGTTCTCTGTGAGTGCCCGTTGTATGGTGACCTTCGGGATCTGGATGCCATGGGTGTTGTTGAAGTTAGGGGTGAGTTTGACGTTAGTCAAACGCTCTCCACGGTAGATAGGGTTAGAAGTTTTAACGAGTATGCAAGGGCTGTTTTTTTCAGACGACGCATGACGGTTTTCTGAGGGAATAGTATGTGTAATTGATTGTCATTTTGTTTGTTTTTTCTTGTGTTTAGACCCATCGCTCTTTGCGTTGGTCTAGGGGGCCACCAACCCGTGACTGTTTTGGAGTCAAAATTGGAAGTGTCCTTCGTGGCACGAAGCCTGACCGGAGGCTTTATTCTGGTACCACGGGAGCCAGAGCCCGCGGAACTCGTTTCCGTCCTGGCTATGGTTGCGGCCCCTTGGGGAGCTTCGTGGTGGTTGTGGTTAACACTCAAGCGAGTAGAGCTTGGGCTCGACGTGGAGTTGCGTTATACAACCTGGTGCTGTGACCCACAGATCAGCAGAGGTTTAGATAGCCTCGCTCCACACCAGGGAGGAAGACATGACCAAAACAGATTGTCTTCAACTGGTACCGGAGGAACCGGGGCGCTGATTGACGCTTAAATCAATCCTGTGCTTGGCACCGTGAGATAAAGCCAATACGGCAGGTGTTCACGTAAAACACATTGACTTTAATGTCCCTATCTACTATCTAGCGAAACCACAGCCAAGGGAACGGGCTTGGAATAATTAGCGGGGAAAGAAGACCCTTTTGAGCTTGACTCTAATCTGGCTGTGTAAGGAGACATAAGAGGTGTAGCATAAGTGGGAGATATTAGATTTCGGTTTGGTATCGACAATGAAATACCACTACTCTTATTGTTTCCTTACTTACTTGATTAAATGGAACGTGTATCATTTCCTAGCCATTATACGGATATATTTATTATATCTTATGGTATTGGGTTTTGATGCAAGCTTCTTGATCAAAGTATCACGAGTTTGTTATATAATCGCAAACAAATTCTTTAATGAGAAGATGAAAAAAATTTCCAAATAAAATATTCCGAACCGAATACATTAATTACCTGGAACCTTCCAAAAACAAAGCTAAACCAAAATTGTTTGAATCAAGAAATTATAGCAGAAGGAAATTCCATCATAAAAATGTACAATTGTTCAGTCCAATTTAATGAATTCACAATATCAAATAAAATGCTAGATTTTGCACAGAATGTATATGTCAACAATAACATAACTAGAGTAAAGCCACTGTCGTCTGCTCAAACTAAAGAAATAATTATGCAACACACAAAATATAGTAAACTACTACAAATAAGTTTACTAATTTCATTTGTCACAATTATATTAGGACTACTAAGCTATGTAGCTATTAAATTTAAAAAACCTCCTAAGAGATTCCCTGTCAAATGTATTAACCCAATAATAGAAGAGGAACCAACTTCAGCCATCACACTTGACACACCGTCACTATACCCGAGGGTAATCGCCTAGGGACAGGCTAAAAACAAACGTTGGGGGAGTGACATATCCATTATTCCCCACTTCCAATACACATTATGTTTGCGCCCAATTCACCCACCCTATCCAAAAGTAACAGGACACCGCCCAGAATCAATAAATGATTCTTCCCACACTCCAAGCTAGAGTTACCAAATATAACCAATAGACCCCATTGATTTATCCACGCCAGTATCTCGTCACTCTCAAGAGATCGATTCCCTAGAATCACGCCACTCATGAGGACCAATCAGAGCTAAGCATAAAACCATGGAGTCTCACATTTCTAGCTCCCTCATGTAATGCAACACCGATCGCCAACAGCAGACGCCTTTCATCAAAGCCGACGCATCCCCAAATATCGGTCCAGGCACGTACGCCATCGACCCGAAGATGCAGCCGAGGAAAGCGACGCCCGAAGCGAGAGTCGAGAGCTTCAAAAGAAGGGCTCATGGAAACTAGCCAACAGCATAGAAGATCAGTTCCGTTTGAGACTAGTCGGTCAAGTCGGGGAGTTCAACTACATCCTGTAACATTAAGATATTAAGTTCTTTGAAAATAAATTCTTTTTTTAAAAACCTAATTTCGAGTTGCGGATATCTAACTGGCGCAGTCGGTAGGATTTCTTTTAAAATTAACGCTTATATTTCGGTAATTGTCAGCTTGTGTAATTTTATTACTGTGATCACGTAGTCCCGGAATAGTTAATATAAATTGTGAAGTCCGCCAAAGAATCTATGTGCAACGAGCACACACGATTAGCAAACTAAAATTAAGTGACGGGAAGAGAGTTGAAGTAGTGAATCACCAAGAACAGTGAAACACAAAAACTAAAAATCAAAAACTTACAAGTGAACCCAAAATAAGTTCAAAGCTACAGAAAAATTTAATAAAAACCAAAAACAAAACTAAAAAACAAACTACAACATTGCGTTACCACCACAAACACTGAGTGAAATCCACCTGAACCAGGATTTGCTGTCGATCCGGCGAATCCCCGCCTACGACGGTTCAGCAGGACAGCTGAGCTCGTTTATCAACAGAATCCAATACATTCAAGGATTGTATCCGACTGAAGACGTTCGTCAACAAAGAATCCTCTTTGGAGCGACGGAGATCCAGCTAACAGGAGAGGCCCAACGCATATTACAAAAGGTATAACCCAACACGTGGCATGACTTGAAGACGGCGCTGATCAACGAGTTCAAGAATCACACACCGTACTAGCTATTACGTAGCTATTACGACAACTGTACTCCACCAGATTCAACGGCCGTCTTCGTAAGTTTATAGAAGAGTTAGAAGTAAAAGCACTGTGGATAAACAATAAGTTAAACTTAGAAAACAGACCAGAAAATACAATAATACAATTAAAGATGTTATTACACGAAAACTTCCAGACCGAATGTTTATGACCTTAGCAAGAAAAGTTATAACTACGTTGTCTAATCTTAAGAAAGCAGCACAAGAAGAGGAACTGTACGAATCTATTACAACAGATTTAAATACAAATAAAGAACAATTGAAATCGTCACAATCAAATCGAAAGAATGCTGGAAATTATTATCCAAATTATAATAGCACTAACTATCACAATCAGACTCAGAATTCATCTGGAACAGGTCAAAGTAATCGAACCAATCAAAATCAAAATTCCGGTTTATATAATGAGTTCAAAAATTCTTTGAACCAAGGTAGGGCCCAGAGCCCATTCAATCAGCAAATATCTCAAAGCCAAGCTAGTGGGAGTAGACCCAACCAACCTACTAAAAGAATGAGAGAGAGCCAGAGTGGTCAAATGAAAATGGACGTAAATTTTCATCAATCCGCCTCGGAAGAAACCGAAGAGGACCCTATATAAACATTGCAGAAGTGCACAAATTAGAGTTGCTCAGTCAAAAATTCTACGGCGAATATGCAATGCTCCATGGTACATACGAAACAGCGACATCGAAAGGGACCTAAAGGTTCCCAAAGTGGGCGATGTTATACAACTACATGCAGCGAGGTACTTGCAACGACTTGGTGGTCACCCTAATGTACTAGCCAGACGTCTAATTAACCCGCCAAGGAAAAGAAGACTCAAAAGGTGTCATCCACTGGATCTCCCTACTAGATCCCTCCTATAACATTCCATTAACTTTTTGTAAATATTGTAAATAATGTATGTACCTTTTCCATATATGTAACATTTATTTTATGTATGTATCTCCTGTGATCAATTGTTTTTTCCCCTTAAATGTAAAACTAGATTAAGTTGCCACGAAAGGTAGCAGTAAACTTGTTTACAATAAAATACAAATTTTCCACATGAAACAAAAAAAAAAGATAAATTGCATTTCAATTTTCAATTTTTGAACCTGACCATCACCAGTGGGACCAGGGCTGGGCGACCTATCGATCAACATCAACATCGATAGTATCGAGTTCTGAGCCGCGACCGAATAAATACGGCTTTCTCAGACTTCTTCATCCGATTTGGAATTTTTTTCTTTTCTGCGTGTGAGTTCCGCATATGCCAACAGGTCGCGAAGAGAGCAAAAAACTTTTGCCGGTGACCTCGCCAAGTGTCAGGAGGCCACGCAGCTCTCCCGTCCCAGAAACGCCTACCTCGGTGACTCGAAAGGTGAAGTCCCCAGGTACTCCAAGGCCCACCACAAGTTCCGCTGTTGCAGAGCATGTGGGCAAAGGTGGATGCGGAGTTCGAGGCCTGTTCCATAGCGATGGTGGACAAAGATTCAGAGTCAAAAGATGCCCTCCAAGACATGTATGGTGAATGCTCTGAGGGTTATGAGCAGTGCCTAGCTGATCTCACGATCCAAATCGACAACCCCGCAGTTCGTCCTTCCGCACAGCCAGATTTCCACGGCGGATGCCGACTCCCCGTGCGAAATAGAAGTTTTCGTTGGGGATTACGTCCGCTGGCCTACGTTCAGAGACCTTTTTACTGCGATATATATACAAAATCACAGGCTACCTCCCGTGGAGAAGCTGTACCATCTCACCACTAAGACCAGTGGTGATCCAAAAGCCATAGTGGAAAAGTTTCCACTCACCAATGGCGGTTTCGAGGCTGCTTGGAATGCCCTTCGGGCTCTTGGTGACCAACCAGATAAACATTCTCCTTTCGTTAGCTTCCATTAGTACCGAGTCCAGTCGGGCTCTAAAGAAGCTTCTCAGTACCATCCAAGGGTTTTTAACCGCACTGGCCTACTCAAAGGTCTCAACCGAAAATTGGGACAGCTTGCTGGTGACTATTTGCGCCTCCAAACTACCAAGGTTGACCCAGGCTTTTTGGCAAGAGTCCGTCACCACAAAGAAAGAAATGCCTTCATGGAAGAAGATGGAATCCTTCCTCAGCCAGAGATATCTGACGCTCGAAGCCATCGAGGGCAACCCGTCCGCTTCACACAGTTCGAAAAGTGATCCTAATCCGCCACCTTCCCGAAGCAACCCGTTCCGTTCCCAAGGGAGTCCTTATCCTAGGAGTGTTCACTCGCTCGAGACCACAGTGAATCAAAGGAGGAGCACGTGTGATCTCTGCTCCAAAGAGTATCACCCAATCCGTTTATTCCCTCACTTCCTTCAAATACTCGCTGATGCTTGCTCCGACTACATTAAGCAAAAGCAGCTTTGTTTAAACTGCTTTGCAAGATGCCACCAGATACGAGCATGCCAAAGCGCCCACAACTGCATCACTTGTGGAGACCGACACCACACGCTTCTACACCGTAGCAATCCAGCAAACTCCAGCAAGACGATTTCCACAACGGTACAAAATTCCTCAGCGTGGCCCGAGCTAAATCTACGAGTACCAAACGTACAAAATCCAAGTTCGCCCGAAGCCCAGCCAAACGTTCAGTCGTATTTCGCCTCCGGCACAAGTGCTGTCCTTCTAGGCACGGCAATCGTTAATATTTGCCACCTGGGGACAAATTTCCACGCCCACGCTCTGATCGACTCTGGCTCCAGGCGCAGGTATCCGGCCTAAACAATGCCGTATCCGCTCAGTCAAAGAAGCTCTGCAATTTTTCCATCCGCTCTCCGACTAAGCCGGGCTTTCAACTAAATGCCACAGCCTACGTTATACCGGAATTAGCCGCGAATATTCCATCGCATCCGATCTCGCAAGGATTCTTTAGAGACCTGCCGAAACTTGCATGGGCGGATCCGACCTTCTACAAGAGTTCACAAATAGATGTCCTGATTGGAGCAGATATCCTTCCGTCCATTCAGTTAAGTGGCTCACTGACCAACATCTGTGGCTCTCTTCTCGGGCAGGAAACCATTTTTGGCTCGGTACTCACAGGCCCAGTGCCTCAGGAGATGAATCAAATCTCATCGTTTTCGAGTCAAATTTCCAGACAACCTATCAAACTGGTAGATGATTCGGGGTCTTTTTACGAAAGCAATTTCCTTACAACTCCCCCCGCAGAAGTTCTCGAACGGTCTCCTACGCTTGACTGAAGGGATTACTTCCAAAATATTCACTGTATGAAAGCTCAACGCGCCGTTCCGAGTTCAAGCCTGAACTTGAATGTGAATCCGTCCTTAGACCAACATAGCAACGGGCCGGCAATATCCAATGTCCTAAATGTGCCTCTCACCCGTTCCAAGATCGGTACTAATGTGTCTTCGACACCTTTATTTCATCGTAGTTCTCCGCATCCAGATATGGCCCCACGTCCCCGCGCCAACCACACCATGGAGAACCGACGTGCTCGGGAAATTAGCTCCTACCGTTGCCGAATCTGCCAAGAAGTCCATCCGCTACGGACCTGCCACCAATTTCTTCTCCTGAGCCCCGAGAAGAGACTCCGAGCTGTCCTTATCAACAAGTATTGCGGGAACTGCCTGGCTCACCAACACTCCGGCAAGGATTGTCGCAGTGGCGGGCTGTGCAGAGTGTGTGGCAAGAACCACCACACGCTACTTCACGTATCCGCGTCTCATCGTCTAGCTCGCTCAGCCTCGGGATCATCGTCGCCATCTACATCGGCCCACGCCGAACGACACACTCGTCTCCCCGTGAGCCGCCCCGTCGTAGGAACCAGGGCGCCGTCCATAGACTCCTCAAGGGCAAGCCCCGTTTTGGCGCATCCGCACGCCGATCCAACCGTGGAGCGATGCCGTGCCGACGTCCTTGTCAAGTCCAGAGCACTGTTTTTGGATGAATCATGTCCAGGGCGTGCGCCCAGCCATAAGCCCCCAATTATACATTGCAATCCTGCAAGGGGGGGAGGATGTTCAGGCCAGCAGCAAATGATTGCCGCGCACTGTGCCAACTCCGTGCGCTCCGGTCCCAACTCGCTCTCGCGCGCTTGGAGGGGCGCTCGGAAGATCTATGATCCACAATCCACGATCCACACGGCGCTCACCGCAGCATAAATCATAAGGCTTAGAGTTAGTTACGTTTTCACCCCCGTTTCAACTGGCCGACCTACCGCGCGAATACCCAAACAAATACATATATGTACATATATACAACGAAACCCATCGGCCGTTCCTTCTTGTGACGACTGCGAGGAGTTACACTGGACCTTCAATCTCGTCGTTGGATAATTGAATCTCGATCCGCCCCCCTACAAACAATATTATATATGAACACAATGTATATATATATATGACATATTTTTAAAATCGACATACACTTGGGGATATGAATGAAAATAGCTTGGAGTGATCGTATGTGGAACTTTGAATTATTTATAATATATATATGTATATATAGATACGAATTGAACAGTATGCAATATAAATAAAATAATTGAATAGTTGGTATATAAAATGACAATATTATGGATATGGGGAATGTTTCCCATATAATAAAAATTATAACATGAGCATGATTTGATTATGAATACAGAAAGTATAAATATATATTTTATATACATACAAATACACCTAATTCTGTTTTTACACGGTAGATTGGTTCCTGAAAAAACCGTGTAAAAAAAACCGTGTAAAAAAATACATTGATCGTATACGCAAAATAACGAAAGAGAAACAAATATTTACATATTCTCTTAATGCTCTTTCTTGTTTTCGTTTGGTTTCCAGCTTTTTTTTGAGCTGTGTGTGATTTTATATATTTGTGTTGTTATTTTGAACCGTGTTAAATGGAATAAAACCGTGTAAAAAAATGTAAAATATATGATTTTCAAACCGTGTTATTTCAAAATCGTGTAAAAAAGACCGTGTAAAACAGAATTAGGTGTATATGTATATTTGTGATATTGTGTTATATGAATGAAAATAACAAATAATTTGGAGTGCTCATATATAATATAAGTTTTACATAAAATATAAAAATATTCAGTATATAGAGACAGAGACTTTGATTTATATGTATAAATAAAAATTGAAAAATTTGTGATATTAAATACAAGTTGAGGAGTTGGTATATAAAATATCAATATTATGTTTTATATGGATGTTTTATATGGATGTTATAAATGTTTCTCATATATAATATAACATTATAACATGAGCATGATTGGATTATGTTGTGCGTAGTATACGTCATATGAAAAATGTGTACTCAAAAATAATTAATTTTATTTCATACGATATGGGGAACGTCTGTTCCGTCTGGGCAATGTCTATTATTTTATATGAATATATTTATATTTTCTAATATATATGAATAATTTTGAAGTGATAGTATAGTATTTTGTATTAAAATACGAAAAGAAACAATTGTTAAGAGGCACTCTCAAGTAAAAATACCCGATTTGCGGAAAGCGTGACAGAAAACCTATATAGAGAGTGGTGGTGTGGTGCGTGGTATATGTTATATGATATGGGGAATATACTTACTTAGCCGGCAATGTCTGTTATTTTATATAAATATATATATTTTTCTTAATATATATGAATAATTTTGAAGTGATTGTATAGTATTTTGTATTAAAATACGAAAAGAAATTACTGTTAAGAGGCACTCTCAAGTAAACATACCCGATTTGCGGAAAGCGTGGCAGAAAACTTATACATGATATTTGGTACAGTATTGTATATGATATTATTATATGCTGTCATTATACTCAAAGTAGTTTGATCAGCCAGGCTCCGTTTTTCACTTTCACAAAAGTTTTCCGATTTACTTTTGAAATTTAAATTGGGGCTCCCGTTTTCACAATCCGAAAGATTTCGTACTTTTCAAAAGGAAAACATTTTCCTCGAGTAAATGAAATAAATAGATGACCTATTGATGCATAAACATAAACTTGAAACCTATATCAGGGCAATTTAACTTGTGCTTTCTTTATAAATAATTTTTTCTTCACCCAACCTCAAATTTGGCTCGGAAATAATTGGTCAGGAAAACCACTTTTTTCGTTTTGGTGCAAACAGCTGACGCAGTCCGATTCGGTTGTCGGAACGTTGGCAAGAAATAAATGTTTGCCCATAGGCGAGGCGAGCTGCTTCCCACCACATTTAATTCAAAATGTAGGTGCAAAAAATTAATTTTTTGATTTAATTTTCAATATGCATGCTGTCTGGCGTTCGGCTACCGCCGCGTCATCATGAGCCAAGCGCAGAGAGAACGTCTTTACATGTGTTAGTACACACACAATATTTGAATGAATGGGTGCACATGCACTTTTACGTACTTTGCATGTGTATTTTTGTATTGCTGGCCGCTAGAACCAAAATTTGAGTTTAGTTTTTGTTTGAATCTTCAGCATATTGATGAACTGACCTTACCGAATCAAAATAAATAAAGAAGGGGCAGGGTGGGTGGGGGTGCGAGAAACTTGGGCGTGGGAAATAAAATAAAATATATTATTTGTTTGATTTATTTGAACACGTAGATATTAATATGTAAATTATACTACAACAATTTAAAATATTAAAAGAATAAAAGTGTTTTTCTGTTTGTTATAGAATAATCTCGGAAAATCTTTGCAAAGTTTTATTAGGGCTGTCTTTTCTTCCGAATTTAAATGTTCGGTCCTAATTGTTCTGTTGGAATTGTGTTTGTTTATTGTCTCGTCGTTATCATAATTTGTCATAGCCTTAATTATGATGAACTTGTCTGGGTCAATGTAATTTTTGTAATTCATGTAATTCTTGTTTATTGTTGACAATTTCCATATTGCTAAAGTAGTCTTAGGCTTGGTATAGCTCACCAGAGATCAACAGATTTATTTTGATGTGTCATTGTTCCGAATGAAAAAATCCGCTTTTTTGATTGGTATCTTTGTAATAGTTTTGGAATTTCCTTCGATCGAATGGGCACCTGAAGTTTTGTTGTATGTAGTGCACAAATTTGTTTGGAAGAATGGTACGAATAAAGCTTTTGTCTATATTTACAAAAGCTTTGATATGTTTAAGAATATACATACTTATTAATCCATCGAATAGTGAATGGAAATTTAATAGTAATAGTGTAATTATAGTTTTGTCATTGAATTCCGAGAAGAGGGGGATATTGATTTTGAGTTTTATTGGATGTACGTTCAGTAATGTTTTGATGGAAATTGGGTTTTGTAATTTTATTTGATCTCTACTATGAATTACTTGTGGTCTTATAAAGGAACGTTCAGCTCCAGTGTCTATCAAAAATTTAAGTGCGTTCTTTCTCCCTAAGTTAATAACGATGCACGGGAGGATTGTCACATATGCTTTATCTAAGTAGCCCGTCTGTTCTTCGAGGCTTTCTGTCGAAAAATTGCATCATCGTTAATGTTATGTAATTCTAGTTTCCTTGAATTTCTTCAGTATTGTCTTTTTTTGTTCTTGTCGTTGTAACTTCTTTTTTATTCCTGTCTTTCCTTATTTGGCATAATAGCCGGTATATTCCTTTTTTGGTCTCTGTATTGGTTGTTGTTGAAAACGCAAAAGTAAATCCATCGATCTAGCTACTCCTTTTCAATCCATGTATGAGTGCATGTATGTAAAAGGATGATGCAATAATTTGTTCTTCTGCATAAGATAAAAACACTGACACCAACTCATATACATGGGAATACATTCAGCTTCATGTGTGAATTGCTGAATGTTGACACATACACACATATAGATCCTGCAATGAAGCGTGGCTTCACTTCTTCATTAAGTATTGCTGTGACAAGACGAGTGGCAACGAAAAGAAAAAATGAAAAGAATAAATAGAATTTAAAACAGACAAATTAAGTGTATTTAATACAACGATAAGAGAGGACTGGTCCGCTATATATGCGGACTCGTGTTTGCAACAAGGGAGCTGATACATACATCCGCATTACTGTGATTGTCCAGAGGAGTCTCAGTTTAGAGACTCAAAGAAGTCTCAAACATCAGGAGGTGATGGTGGGCGCTGTATTGTACAAGAGGCTGCGTGTTTTGTATTTGCATATTTTCCAATAGTTGTTGTATCGTCTGTCAGAGTTCCGTGTGTTAGTTATCATTGTGTTGTTATTGGGATGATTGAAATAGTTCCTTTGGTTATAGTTCAAAGTTCGTGGTCCCCTTTCTTGCTTCTTCCTATTCTCTGGGTAGTATTTTTCCCTTTCTTTGATAGCTGCTTCGTGAGCTTCTTGTAGTGTTTTGGGGTTCATAGCCCTTATAGTTGGCCCTAGTGGTCCTCTGATCCCTGTTAGGAATACATTGAGACATGAGTCGGGTAAAGCTCCTTTTTTGTTTTAATACGTATCGGATCAGTTTCCTGAGCTACGGTGAGTCTAAAGTTTTAGTTCGGTGATTTGTTCCTACAATCTTTGCATTGATAGCCCTTTCGTCGATAGACTACGTAGTTCGTATATGAGTATTGCCTCGTCTCTTTTATCAGATCAATGCAATATTAGAGCTTCTTGAATCTCGTCCCAATTTAAGGCAGAACCTGCAGCATTAACTGCATCATTTGCTTTACCTTCGATCTTGTTCCAAATCGCTCTAAGTAGCATTTGACCATACGGTGTTTGGTCGGTGCCTCTAATAAAGAGAAGAACTTCTTCGGCGTTGCTCATAAAATCGGACAGGGTTTTTGCATTTCTATTTCTATTGGGTTCATCACAACGCATACAAACGGCAGCAGCGGTGCATTCTTTTCGTTTTTTCTTTTCGATTTCGCTTCTCCACCGGTTGCTTGCGTTGTAGTTGTTGGAAGAATATTTTTCGGTGCCGCGCTTGACCATAACGGAACGCTATGACGCGCTACCCTGCATTTCGAGGGTATATTGTTTTGAACGGTCGTATGCAACCGACTCTATATATTGGTACCTCGTGCCTCAATATTATTATCCATCCTCAATTTTCGTTCTTGGTTGGACATTTGTTTTTTGATCGTAGTATTTATATCTATATATTCTGACAACGGTGTACGATTTCCATAATATAAATACTCGCAAAAAATTCCACCAAAACCACATATCCACGGTTCGTAGTACACGAACATCCCCATCTACGTCGTCATCTACTTTCCTCCCACTCCATTCAATTCGGTATATGGTGCGATCGCAGCACATATATCCAGTCCTGCTGCGCTGCACGGTTAAGATAAATTGTCGCCAATCTAGGCACAGTGCGTGTTTTGGCAATTAATTGCATTTCAATTTTCAATTTTTGAACCTGTCCATCACCAGTGGGACCAAGGCTGGGCGACCTATCGATCAACATCAACATCGATAGTATCGAGTTCTGAGCCGCGTCCGAATAAATACGGCTTTCTCAGACTTCTTCATCCGATTTGGAATTTTTTTCTTTTCTGCGTGTGAGTTCCGCATATGCCAACAGGTCGCGTAGAGAGCAAAAAACTTTTGCCGGTGACCTCGCCAAGTGTCAGAAGGCCATGCAGCTCTCCCGTCCCAGAAACGCCTACCTCGGTGACTCGAAAGGTGAAGTCCCCAGGTACTCCAAAGGCCCACCACAAGTTCCGCTGTTGCAGAGCATGTGGGCAAAGGTGGATGCGGAGTTCGAGGCCTGTTCCATAGCGATGGTGGACGAAGATTCAGAGTCAAAAGATGCCCTCCAAGACATGTATGGCGAATGCACTGAGGGTTGTGAGCAGTGCCTAGCTGATCTCACGATCCAAATCGACAACCCCGCAGTTCATCCTTCCGCACAGCCAGATTTCCACGGCGGATGCTGACTCCCCCCGTGCGACATAGAAGTTTTCGTTGGGGATTACGTCCGCTGGCCTACGTTCAGAGACCTTTTTACTGCGATATATATACAAAATCACAGGCTACCTCCCGTGGAGAAGCTGTACCATCTCACCACTAAGACCAGTGGTGATCCAAAGGCCATAGTGGAAAAGTTTCCACTCACCAATGGAATCGAATTCCAATACAATCGCAAAAGCCAACGGACGCGTCTTTCTTCACTCCGCATCAAATTGTTATTAACAAGCTCATAATTTTCTAAAAAAAGGGAATTTCGTCTGATATCACCAAATAGACACTAAACCTCCCTGTGGCAGACTTGAAGCCGTAAATAATAAACTTATTAAAGTGAAAAAAAAGCTTTTTACTTATTTGGCAAACAAACACTGTGCTCCTCGATTTTGTTAGTGTTTACAACTCAAATCAAGCATCGAACATAATCTTCGAACAGCAGCACACTCACATTTACACAGAAACATAAACACTTATACGCGAGATACCTAAACTGCACAAAAACAAACCAAATCACAAAAGAGACGTGAAAAGCATATACACAGACATACAAAAATGTCATCATCTACTGCACCGCCAACAAAGCGCACCCGCAACAATGCTGGGACAGCGAGTGAGCGCCTCTCCGACGCCCTCTCGCCTCAATTGCTGGAGATGCTCAAAGACCGTTTCCAGGAGCAGACCAACCAAATTGCGTCCCATGTCCGAAAGGCAGAGCAGCGCATCGTCAGCAGTCTCATGGAGCGATTGGATTCGATCGCTGGTGAGGTAAAACAGATGGGTGCCCGAGTCATCGATTTGGAGCGGGAAGTGGTTGATCTCCGCTCCCAGAGGGATCGGCTGGATGAACGGGTTGAGCGGCTGGACCGGGAAGTGGCTGATCTTCGCACACTGGGTGGGTGGGAGAGTGGGTGGCATCGAGGCGAGATTGGCAGCCGAAGACATGGCAACGAGCGCGTGTGAGCTGCGAGTCCACGGCGTTCCCTTTGTGGAGGGAGAAAATGTGAGAGCTCTCTTCAACAAGCTCTGCTTCAATCTACAGCTGACCCCACCACCAAGAATCCGTGACGTTTTCAGGGCCAGACAAACACAACACTCCAATGTCGATCCCGTTATAATTGTTAAAATAGAAAACGTCCGCGAGAAGATCAATCTCCTCAGTAAGATTGGGATTTACCGCCGCGAGAACAAGAGACAACTGAGCTTACAGTTCTTTGAGAGAGAACTATATAATATTCAAAAAGGCCATGCGAATGAAGAAGCACAAAATTCTTGCAGCTGTCTTTACTCGGCGCGGCCTCGTGCATGTACGATCCCATGATAGAGAGGGCGTTCAATGCATTGAGCGTATGGACGAGCTTTTGTCGCTCGCACCATCTAATGAGCCCGCACAGCCTCTCCCCTCTCTTCGACTGCCTCCCCACTAGCGCCTCGGTTGGATCGGAAGAAGCAGCAGCAAATAGCTTTCGCTCTTAATAACTTACATACTGCTCTCTTATTCTTATCAGTTAGGTTATTGTTTTTATTATCTTTTTTTCACAGTTTTTACACACAGTTAGTTTATTGTTTTTTCAAATATTGAGTTTGCGCCCCTAATAAGTTCTCACTTTAATAATGAATGGTGAGATAGGTAGTTCCATAGCCGGTAGTATGATTAAAATAATTAGTAACCATAGAAATGGTCTCAAAGTTGTACACATAAATGCACAAAGTTTGTTAAGGAAAATCGATGAGTTTAGATTTCTCTTTACTCAGTCAAATGTAGATGTTATATGTGTATCTGAGACGTGGTTTAACTCTGATTTATGTGATTTGTCAATTGTGTGTGATGGTTATGTTGTTTTCGTTCGGATCGTATTGGGCATGCAGGTGGCGTTGCTATATATGTAAATACGAAATTAAAATGTAATGTTAAGTGTACACAACCTAGTGAATGTCCTATTGAATATCTCTTCTTGGAAATCGCGAGCAAAATGAACAAGAAAATTTTATTAGGCTGTATTTATCGACCCAATCGTACAATCGACTATGAGCCACTTTTAAATATTATTTTGGACATCTCGGTGTTATACACTGACATTATACTTGCAGGTGATCTCAATAGCAATCTCTTGAAAGAGAGTCATCTATTAGATAACTTTGCCTCCCTGGGCTTGTTCGCTGTTAATACAACCTTGCCTACACATTTCAGCAATACCTGTGATACACTTCTTGACATTTTCTTCACTAATGACCATAACAAGACCCTATTATATGACCAGGTATCAGTACCAGCATTCTCTAAACATGACCTTATCTTCCTGACATATGACTTGACTTTGGACCATAAAGCTAATTCCTTTACTTATAGAGATTTTAAAAATATTGACTATAATGAACTTTACCTAGAATTTAATGCGTGTGACTGGGCTTCCATTTACCTTTCTCCCTTTGTTGACTGTCAATTGAGTGTTTTGAACAACAATATTCAGTACTTGTTCAACAAATTTATACCACTAAAAACCAAAGTCACCAAACCAAGACAAAATCCATGGTTTAACAACGAGATAAAAAATAACGTATCAGCGAGATGTTGCCTACAGTAAATGGAAGCGGTATAAAACGGACTACTTCCGTTTAAGGTACAAAGAGTTAAGAGCAAATGTTAACAAAAATATAGATCTGCTAAGCGTAGTTTCTATAAATCTAAGTTCCAAAATTGCTCTACCATTAAGCAAAGATGGAATGAAATGAATAGTATGGGAATAGGCAAATGTTAACAGAAGACTGAGCTGGATATAAATGTCGAAGAACTTAACAAAAGTTCTCGATAATTGATGTACCTGAAGCGACAAGTAACACGTACCTGAATAGCGTTCCACTTGGTGATAATAGTTTTAGCTTTGTGTGTGTCAATCAATGTGATGTCCTCGCGAGCATACTTAAGGTGAAGTCTAACGCCGAAGGTCTCGATAACATTAGCCCGAAATTTGTGAAAATCTTACTTCCTAAGATTTTGTTTCACATTACTTATATCTTCAACACGGCTATAACTACGTCCTCGTTTCCAACGGAATGGAAAAAAGCGAAAATTTTACCGATCCGAAAACCTAACAACGACTTTAGGCCCATTTCAATACTTCCGTTCCTGTCAAAAGCTCTAGAAAATCTCATGTCCTTACAGATTGAACACTACCTGACTAACTACTCGCTATTAAACAACAAGCAGTCAGGTTTTCGAAAAAAAAGAAGTTGTATAAGCGCTGTAACGGATATTGTCGAAGATATTCGACAGCAACTCGATAAGAACTGGGTTACGTTTTTAACGCTTCTCGACCACAGTAAGGCGTTCGACTCAGTTAACCATAATATTCTTTGCACAAAACTGACCAAATTATTCAACTTCTCAGGGACTGCGGTCAATTTTGTAAAATCGTACCTAACAAATAGATTGCAGGCAGTAGTATCCGGTACATATGCTTCCACTTTTAGGGTTCTTACACGGGGAGTCCCTCAGGGATCAGTACTAGGCCCCTTACTGTTTTCCATATATGTTAATGATCTACCCAGTGTCTTGTCTGACTGTGAAGTACATTTATATGCTGATGACGTCCAAATTTATGATAGTAGTCCCGTTAATGAAATAAATCTTTGTGTCAACATGTCTAACAAAATGCTTTCCCTAATTGAGAAATGGGCAAGAGAATGGAGTGGGAATAAATCCGAAAAAATCAAAATGTATTGTAATTGCCAAAAACGGATTGATACAAAAATCTCATGAATGTACACATAGGCAATACACCTATTTCCTACGAAGATTGTGCAGTTAATCTGGGGATAAAATTCAGTAGTACTCTATCATGGAGTCTACATATATCAAAGGCAACTGGACGTACATATGGCCTGTTGCGTCAGCTCTCAGCATCTAAAACTTTTTTTGCCAGAAGAAATAAGAGTATTAATTGCTAAAGTCATTCTCATTCCCACTCTCTTTTTATGGTGTAGAGATTTTTTGGTCATTGTGACGCTCGTGACTTGCACACATTAGTAGTATGCTTTAATTCAATTGTACGTTATGCTTTTAATTTAAGTCGTTTTGACCATGTTTCCCACCTGTCTCGTAAAATACTTGACCTCAACTTGACCCCATGGATAGATTTTAGAACCTTAGTATACTTTCATAAAATTGTGACCACCCAAGAACCGATTTACCTTTACCGCAAACTTAACCCCGCTACATCACAAAGAACTAACAATTACATATGTCCTCGAATTCAAACGCTTTGTTCGAAGAGGCAGTTCTTCATTAACGCTATTCGCTTATGGAACAATCTTCCCATAGCATCAAAACCATTAGGAGCGCAACTCAATTTTACTTTAAAGTTAAAAAACACTTAGGAAATCAATAAAATTAATTTAAAAATTCATTAAAAAAAAAAATAAATAAATAAAAATAAAAAATAATAGAAAAAATAAATAAAAATATTATTATAAATAATTAAAATTTAAAAGTAATCAAAATTTTGTAAAACAATTATAAGTATAAGCTTTTCAAAAATGTTAAATGGTATTTATTAGATTTAAGTAAATAACTCTCTACAAGGATTCGTAAGGTGACTAGCGCAATAAAAATAACTGTAAGCTTGTAGCGCTAGGATAAAGCATGAAAAAAAATAAAAATAAATAAAAATAAAAAATGACGGTTTCGAGGCTGCTTGGAATTCCCTTCGGGCTCTTGGTGACCAACCAGATAAACATTCTCCTTTCGTTAGCTTCCATTAGTACCGAGTCCAGTCGGGCTCTAAAGAAGCTTCTCAGTACCATCCAAGGGTTTTAACCGCACTGGCCTACTCAAAGGTCTCAACCGAAAATTGGGACAGCTTGCTGGTGACACACACAGTTCGAAAAGTGATCCTAATCCGCCACCTTCCCGAAGCAACCCGTTCCGTTCCCAAGGGAGTCCTTATCCTAGGAGTGTTCACTCGCTCGAGACCACAGTGAATCAAAGGAGGAGCACGTGTGATCTCTGCTCCAAAGAGTATCACCCAATCCGTTTATTCCCTCACTTCCTTCAAATACTCGCTGATGCTTGCTCCGACTACATTAAGCAAAAGCAGCTTTGTTTAAACTGCTTTGCAAGATGCCACCAGATACGAGCATGCCAAAGCGCCCACAACTGCATCACTTGTGGAGACCGACACCACACGCTTCTACACCGTAGCAATCCAGCAAACTCCAGCAAGACGATTTCCACAACGGTACAAAATTCCTCAGCGTGGCCCGAGCTAAATCTACGAGTACCAAACGTACAAAATCCAAGTTCGCCCGAAGCCCAGCCAAACGTTCAGTCGTATTTCGCCTCCGGCACAAGTGCTGTCCTTCTAGGCACGGCAATCGTTAATATTTGCCACCTGGGGACAAATTTCCACGCCCACGCTCTGATCGACTCTGGCTCCAGGCGCAGGTATCCGGCCTAAACAATGCCGTATCCGCTCAGTCAAAGAAGCTCTGCAATTTTTCCATCCGCTCTCCGACTAAGCCGGGCTTTCAACTAAATGCCACAGCCTACGTTATACCGGAATTAGCCGCGAATATTCCATCGCATCCGATCTCGCAAGGATTCTTTAGAGACCTGCCGAAACTTGCATGGGCGGATCCGACCTTCTACAAGAGTTCACAAATAGATGTCCTGATTGGAGCAGATATCCTTCCGTCCATTCAGTTAAGTGGCTCACTGACCAACATCTGTGGCTCTCTTCTCGGGCAGGAAACCATTTTTGGCTCGGTACTCACAGGCCCAGTGCCTCAGGAGATGAATCAAATCTCATCGTTTTCGAGTCAAATTTCCAGACAACCTATCAAACTGGTAGATGATTCGGGGTCTTTTACGAAAGCAATTTCCTTACAACTCCCCGCAGAAGTTCTCGAACGGTCTCCTACGCTTGACTGAAGGGATTACTTCCAAAATATTCACTGTATGAAAGCTCAACGCGCCGTTCCGAGTTCAAGCCTGAACTTGAATGTGAATCCGTCCTTAGACCAACATAGCAACGGGCCGGCAATATCCAATGTCCTAAATGTGCCTCTCACCCGTTCCAAGATCGGTACTAATGTGTCTTCGACACCTTTATTTCATCGTAGTTCTCCGCATCCAGATATGGCCCCACGTCCCCGCGCCAACCACACCATGGAGAACCGACGTGCTCGGGAAATTAGCTCCTACCGTTGCCGAATCTGCCAAGAAGTCCATCCGCTACGGACCTGCCACCAATTTCTTCTCCTGAGCCCCGAGAAGAGACTCCGAGCTGTCCTTATCAACAAGTATTGCGGGAACTGCCTGGCTCACCAACACTCCGGCAAGGATTGTCGCAGTGGCGGGCTGTGCAGAGTGTGTGGCAAGAACCACCACACGCTACTTCACGTATCCGCGTCTCATCGTCTAGCTCGCTCAGCCTCGGGATCATCGTCGCCATCTACATCGGCCCACGCCGAACGACACACTCGTCTCCCCGTGAGCCGCCCCGTCGTAGGAACCAGGGCGCCGTCCATAGACTCCTCAAGGGCAAGCCCCGTTTTGGCGCATCCGCACGCCGATCCAACCGTGGAGCGATGCCGTGCCGACGTCCTTGTCAAGTCCAGAGCACTGTTTTTGGATGAATCATGTCCAGGGCGTGCGCCCAGCCATAAGCCCCCAATTATACATTGCAATCCTGCAAGGGGGGGAGGATGTTCAGGCCAGCAGCAAATGATTGCCGCGCACTGTGCCAACTCCGTGCGCTCCGGTCCCAACTCGCTCTCGCGCGCTCGGAGGGGCGCTCGGAAGATCTATGATCCACAATCCACGATCCACACGGCGCTCACCGCAGCATAAATCATAAGGCTTAGAGTTAGTTACGTTTTTCACCCCGTTTCAACCGGCCGACCTACCGCGCGAATACCCAAACAAATACATATATGTACATATATACAACGAAACCCATCGGCCTTTCCTTCTTGTGACGACTGCGAGGAGTTACACTGGACCTTCAATCTCGTCGTTGGATAATTGAATCTCGATCCGCCCCCCTACAAACAATATTATATATGAACACAATGTATATATATATATGACATATTTTAAAATCGACATACACTTGGGGATATGAATGAAAATAGCTTGGAGTGATCGTATGTGGAACTTTGAATCATTTATAATATAGAGACTTTTCATTTATAAATATAGTGACATATCCATAATTATACATATATAAAATGACAATATAGATTATGTCCAATTCATCCCCCCATCCACACAAATTATAACTGAGCATGACACCATTATGAATACAAAAACTAAATATATTCTTTTATATACATACAAATATTAGGGCCCCATAATATAAACAATGGATGAAAATAATTCATCAACATTAGAATCACGCCATATATGTAAATCGATTCTTTAGAATCACGCCACTCATGAGGACCAATCAGAGCTAGACATAAGACCAAGGAGTATCACATTCCTAGCTGAACGTCATGTAATGCAACACCGATCGCCAGCAGCGGATGATTTATAAAAGCCGACGCATCCCCAAATATCGATCCGCCACCGGCACGAATATGCAGCCGAAGATTATAACATGAGCATGAATGATTGGAGCTAAAAGAGAAGGGCTCATTTATAAATATAAATAGATATAAGATGATGTAGTTGTTTGAGAAAGCAGAGAAAAAGTACGAACTGTATGGGATTTTTCATATGAAATCTGGAATAATATCATAAAGATATTTAAATTTGTATAAAATTTATATAAAGTCTTCAGAAAGCGTGTAACAAAAACCAACATATATTTAACTTTCGTTTAAAATTATATGTCCTTGAAAATTTCGGTAATGAAAAGAATTAATTTAATTTCATAATTACTGTGATCACGAAAGCCAGGAATCTGTTATTTTATATGAATATATATAAATTTTAATATATATGAACCTTTGTGCTACGAGCACATACTAAATTAAAAAACGAAAAAACTTACTGTTAACCAAAATAAATTCAAAACTAATGAAAAACAAAACAAAACCCAATCAACACAAACAACTACATCATGGCGTTACGTTGTATATTTCATATGAAAAATTTTAATGAAAAAAAATTTATTTAATTTCATATGATATGGGATCCGATAACTAAGCCGGCAATGTCTGGTTCATATGGATATATAGCTCGTTTCTTAACCGAATGAATAATTATGCGGATTATATCCGACTGAAGTATTATTCGCCAACAACGAATACTGTTAAGAGGCGACCGAGATAAAACGATTAACAGAAGAGAGGCAGAACGCATATCACAAATGATGGTGTCAACACGTGGTATATTTCATATGAAAAATTTATAATGAAAAAAGTTTTAAAAATTTCATACCATATGGGGAGGAACTCTTACGACAACTCTACACCACCAGATTCAACGGCATATTTCTTAATATTATAGAATAATTTTAGAGATAAAAGCATTATTAATAAACAATAAAATAAACTTAGAAAACTCTGAAGAAAATAATGTCATTTATAAAAACGCTTTGAACAACACAATTAAAGATGTTGTACGAGCTAAGTCCCTCCAACAGTTTTCCAGTGGAATCCGTCTGAAAACACAATTAAGACCTTCCTTAATCCGCTCGATATAGTTCCTTGCTCGTTCGTTTTATTTATATATATCTCTTAAATCTAGTGATCATAATTCAGATCGTTTTGTATCGATACTATTGATAAAATCGATTGCGCTTCTTTATATGTACATAATGTAACGCGCCAACTTCAAATTAATTCACAATTTTAGTAATATTTACATATTAATTCAAATATTCAAATGTTAACCTTTATAAAAAAAATTTAATCCTATATTCTATTAAGGGGCGTCAACATTCTAAGCCGGCAACCTTGGAATTTCCTTGAAATATATAAGTTCATCGGCATATATGAATAGGCGGGCAGAGCTTATGTATTTTGTATTAAAATAATCCAGTCTTGGTCCTGAGTGTTACAACCCGAACTGCACCATCAGCTCCTGGGTGTAACTCTGCAACTCTTCCCAGCAGCCATTGTCGGGCGGTCGTGCGTTGTATATTTCATATGAAAAATTTATAATGAAAAAGAATTTATTTAATTTCTTGATATGGGAATATAAGGACCAGTGTAATTTTATATGAATATGAATGTTTTTTAATATATATGTAATTTTCCATTTTGTCCATTAAAATGCGAAACGAAAATATTGTTACGACCACTCTGCCAGAACATGTGGTGTACCATTTGAATGCGTGGCCAAACCTATGGACAGTTGGTGGTGTGCGTCGTTACTGGTTCATATAACGCGTTTAGGGTCGGCCAAAAAGAATTTATTTAATTTCATATGTCATGGGGTCCGATGACTAAGGGATGCAATGTCTGTAATTTCATCATGAATATATATATATTTGATAATATATATGAAAGATCTTCGAAGTTTAGTGCTGTGCTGTTGGTGCATTTTAAAATACTGTTTGGAACCTTCACGGCGCTCTCCCATAATCCTCAAAAGTGAGGGCGTGGGGGATGAAGTGAAACCTGACTCCTCGCTGGCTGCATTCGTCGTCAATGAGCTTCTGACTTGGCGAGTCGAAAGCTCTGTTGAGCTCTCGTGACGCACCTACAAAATTGGTGGCGTTGTCGCAATATAGGTCAGAACTCAATCCACGTCTTGCAAAGAACCGTTTTAGCGCCGCGATGAATTTATTTGATTTTAAGTCCGACACGAATCTCTTATATGGCAGGCCTTTGTTGTAAAGCATACAAATATATACAGATACACCTTTACTGGGCGTTTTCCTCGCATGATTGAAAGTGCATCCATATTGGTCGAAAGCAAATTCCAGTCCAGAGGCACTCGAAGGGGTAGATATTGCCTAAAAACTCGGCATGCTGGCAGCGCTCCCATCAGCTGTATTGCAGCGAGCGGCCGATATTTAAAGCATGGTATGTAGCCACGGATTTAAAATGCGGGCAATTTTCCTGCAATTGATTAACCCAATATCTCTGTTTGCAAATTGGCACAAAAGCGATACATGTGCCCCGGCATATAAATTCTTTCGATGTGTGAGTTCAACAAGAATTTTATCTACCACTTTATGGTTGCTCGCATTAAGATGGGATGCCTTGTGTCAAATACAATTCGGCATGGACATCCTTCCGATTTCGAATAATAGTTATTCCCTCTTCCTCTTGAAAAACGGGCTTAAACTCTGAATTAATGCTGATTTTATCAAAAAACCTCTTTAAAGCAATGAATTCCTCATGCAATTTCAACTGCTGCACATTATACATAATATAGTTTAAATCCAATTCCATTTGGCTTTCAGTAAGGTTGCCTGTTTCATTTAGTTCGATTTCAACGATATTTTTGAACGCCAAAAAAAAAATATATAGCTAAAAACTCGCTGCAATTTGAGGAAATCATTTGCAAATTTGCATATCCCACGACATCTAACTTCTCATTACTTTTGCAAATAAAAACTGTTAGAAAAACATTTCCTATCCTCCAAACTGTTTGTATTTCCTCACTCCAATTAAATTTGGTCCAGTCATCTGCT
Organism: Drosophila lowei; assembly: GCA_008121275.1. Classification (NCBI taxonomy): domain Eukaryota; kingdom Metazoa; phylum Arthropoda; class Insecta; order Diptera; family Drosophilidae; genus Drosophila; species Drosophila lowei. The sequence goes on along the minus strand of VHIG01000043.1, from coordinate 16,781 downwards.
GCGAAACGAAAAAATTCTGGACCGTTCCAGTAATCGTTGACTTGTCTCAATTCGGTATTCAACGAATTACCAATAATCCCCTAGATACATTATCTGCAGGGTTTGGTTTTAATGTCGACAGTTTCTTTGATCCTGTGGTAATTGTGAGCTCTTGTATTTAAAGCCACCCTGTTGGCAACGAAGGTGGTCCATCGACTAAAATGTGGCGACAGCCAGATCGTTACAGTTATGGTTTGAAATAGTTAACCTTCTTTACTGGCTTGTGAAGACAGGCGCATACCTTTGCAATTGTTGGCCACTAACAATGCCCTTGGTAGTATCTAAGCGTGGCAATGATGTTACCCTAACTAGGGAATCAGGGTTGGACTTCCGTTACCAGTCGCACCGAAACGGCTCCCCTTCATCCCTAACACGAGCATAAATTACGCCGCCGTAAGCTCTGTTGGATGCGTCAGAGAAACCAAACGGTAACAAGTGCACAGGTCGGCCGTAATCGGAATTGAGGATCCGGAATTGAAAATTTGTCAATTAGTTTCAGTTCTTCTCTATATCGAAGCCATTGAGTTGCGTAGCTTACTGGTAACTCCTCGCAGCCGCGGTAATCCAGCTCAATAGCGATATTAAAGTTGTTGAACAAAAAACGTTCCAAGTTGAACTTGGGACTCAAGAATACGGATCAAACACCTGAGCCAATTGTAGACAGCACTGATACCTTTATGTATGCGGAGACCTTTATGTTAGTTCAAATATATAATTTGTCCTTAGACTTTTTATATATATCCTCCTATTTAAAAGCTGCGTCCTCTGTTTTTCATCAGGGCTCTAGGCTGGGTTGTTGTCCATTCTTTGAATAATTGCTGCGCCATTTGTGCAGGCTCGAAATGCCTAGAATATAATTCGGTCACTTGTTCTTTGAACTAAGACCTCAGTTCCTCTTCTGATTGGTTTTCAGATCAGCATATCCTCCATATAGAAAGTTTACTGGGGCTTTTAGCTAACGGAAATTTTTCCGCGTACATATCGACCGTCGTAATAGAGGCAACGTTGCCAGGAACGGCGCCGAATTTGTTCCATAAGTGACCGTGTTTTAGGCGAGCACCTGGATAGGATTCGAAACGATCACCGATAGAATGCATTGATTCTAACCATATGTGGTTCCAGCAACCAATATTTGACGGTACATTTTCTTTATGTCGGCCCGTCAGTCGCTTCCCGGGAAACGGAACCTGCTTTTGGGCTGGGGAACAGATCAAGGCTGCAACTTTGGATTGACGGAAGGGCACGTCGTTCAGTGGACCTGCCGTTGGTAGATCAACACGAGGCATCAAATACAGGTCGAAATTTGGTCGTCAAACTCTCTGGGCGAATAACCGGATCTATGGGTGGTGAAGCATGGCCGTTCTTGTCCGGTGGGCTGATTTGCCTCTAAAATGCGATAACGGCGATATTCTCAAATATATTAAACAGATTGTTCCTTTAGTGTTGGACGATTTAAGCCTCATTCTCTAAATAAAAGAACCTGTTTGAATGTGATTTGATAAGTTTCGCCTAACTCACCTGTTGGTTTGGATTCTTAAAGGGCAGAGCTACCACTAAATGTCCAAAGGCCTCCTGCAAACATGCGTCACAAAACAATCTTGATGCTGTTAGATGTCCTCAGTGAACTTATCTACAATGAAAGGGACTTCTTCACATTTCCAAAACCTTTGTACGGGTAAAACCGCTGAACACCTTTCGACACCTTGGGTTCAATGAACTGAAACTGTTCACATGAACTTCAGAAGAGTTTTGTGAATTCACGCATTACGACGACCCCTTTGTAACACCGCCTTTTCGCCTTGGAAGGTTATTTAGTAGTTTTATTTGATCCCTGTGACGCCTTGCTTAAAACGGTTGTTTCGCAAACTAGCATGTCAATATCTTAGAGGACTGAAAAGGGTCGTAACGTAGGTTTGGAACCGTCCGGACAAAGGTGAACTTGTTGGGTTATACTGGTTATTTCCTTCAGCACACAGAAGTCCTCGGTAGTCATATATCTGGTGACTCTAGTTTCTACCGTTAACAAAAAATTTATAAAGTCAAACAAAAAATTGAAAATCATCCCATAACTATAGATGTTATTATTTATAATAACCACTGAGTTGTACTCATTTGAGTGGCTATACATATGAAATTGGGTTCTAACTATCCTAGCCGTCAATATATTTAATTGATGATATATATAACACGCATATTGATTTATAAAATCCTCCGTCTATAGCTACCATTTGAACTACAGCGGTCGCAAGAATGTTGGTGGATCATCATAGACAATATGGGCATACATTGACTTTGGCTCTTGCAACATGCCCTAAAAAGCCCAATGTTGTACCTGATTTCAGGTTAATCTTTTATATAAATTCATGATTATCAAACAAGCAAAAATACATCGCGGATTATTTAAGTAACTAGTTGTATGTCGGCTAAAACAAATCAGGCACAGCGAATGCTTCTTTATGGTAAACTAAGATAGTTCTTTAAATTTGACACCCTTTCAATCCATGGGTCCCAGGACAAATAAAATTTATTGCAGCCATTGCTGCCTAAATTGTTGACAAATAAATGGTAAACCAATTTTAATCACCTCTAACACTGGGTCGGGCTCCATGGGTCGATGAAGAACGCAGCAAACATATTGCGTCATCTGTTTATGAACTGCGATAACAATGAACCACGACGGTTTTTCTGGCATATCCAAGTCCCACCTATTTTGTATCTTTCAATTAATTTTACGAATTAGATGGAAAATTACTGCACTAGAATCTGGTTATCGTTGCTTAACGACTTGAGTGCTAAATAAGTTGTTTAAAAATTTTACATTGTCTACCAGCATATCAGTCCCTCTTAGTTGGATATATAATATATTAAGTTGAATATCTATAGTCCATGCTCCGCATACCCAGAATAATTCTGTTATTTTTCATAGCGATACTATAAACAATCGTAGTGCCCTCGATAATTAGGCCCTGTTAATAAACAACCCTCAATCGCACTTAACGGTCCAGCTCTAACGATGATCTCATGAATGAATAAATTTAAACAAACACCATCCAATTCAGAGTCGATTCTAAAACAATAGATGCCGCGTATCCAGCTGGTCCATTCCGTAATCTTTCCAGCGAACTCAGGCATCTTTACTAATCGATTCTCGATGAACCACGCCACCTGGCTGCCATTTAGAAGATCATAAAACCATTGAGGCCACATCCACCCCAATTTCCAACACCGATCATACGCAACTTGGCCTTTAATTCAAAAGCCGCCTTCCAAAGCTTCATAGCGGCTTTCATATTCCATGGCGTCCTCGCTATCGTGTTCAATTTTCGCCTGAATGTTGCAGATCGTGATTAAAAGTTTGTCTAATTAGGGACTTCTGGCTTTCTGTTCCGCAGCCGTCATGGAAACGTATTTTTTCGATATACACCGTCGGACAAAGGAATTCATTAACGCCGTTCAAGAGCACCTCCGCACCTTTAGTCATTTCTAGGTGCCATTTGCACTGACTATTTACACCGGTGTTACCCTTGAAAATTTAAGTGAATAAAAAAATCAATATTTTTAAAACTAAAACGGTCAAGTTTCGTATATATTCAATAATCGGCTAACTTTAAATTCTCAGTTAACTGTAAATTTTTAACTGATCAACAATTGACCACTGTGCGCCACTGTACCAAAATAACTTGCGCCCCAACGAACCGGCAGAAAAAGTAAAACGACTACAAAAGATCAATGTCAAGCCAAAGAACCTATGTTCTTTAGGTGCCGATTTGTAAAACTAACATATTGAACTGATGTATGCGCCTTGATCCACGTAGAACAGTGCAAACACTAAATACTAAATCAAAAACTTACAAGTGAACAAAAAATTTAAATTCAAAACGACCCATACAAAAAAAAAAAAAAAAAAAAAAGCGCAGATGCCTCAAAGCCGCGACCACTTGACACTAAAACAATTGTATTGTTTTAAGATTATTCCCACACATCGAATTGGAACTAAACATGCCTGCAAGCTCGTTCAGAAGCAGGAAAGCAGTTCATCTCACAATTGATACCAACAGCCGCTGTCGCAACTCGCCGTCATGCCGGAGCCACTGAGGGTCAACTGTTTATTGAGTTCCAGCTGTTTTATTTCGTATATCCTTAAATCTGGTGATCTTAATTCAGATCGTTTTGGCAAATTCAACAACCATACCATCGATTGCGCTGCTTTATATGTACATAATGACGCCAAATTCAAATTAATTCACAGTTTTTAGTAAATGGATTTAAAGACAAATGTTCAAATATTCAAATTAAATCTTTACTAAAGAAAATAAAAATAATTTTAAAACGGGCGTCAACAGATGTCATACAATTGAAAACTTTTTGACAGAATGTTCATCATTTTAGCAAGAAAAGATATTACTACTATTGTCTAATCTTGAGATGGCAGCTCAAAGAAGAAGGTTTCTACGAAGCTAGTACAACAGATTCAACACAAATAAAGAACAATCGAAATCGTCTCAATCAAATCGAAAGAATGTTGGAAACTATTATCCAAATTATAGTACTACTAATTCTAACAATCAAAACTCAAATTCATCTAGAAATAACCATGGACTAATCGAAACAATTCAAAATCAAAATTCCAAAAATCCAGGATTATACAATGAGTTTAAAAATTCTTTAAACCAAGGCAGGGCTCAGAATCCATTCAATCATCAAATCAATCAAAACCAAGCAGGTAGCAATAGACCCAACCAACCTACTCAAAAGAGTGAGGGAGAGCAAAGTGGAAACGAAGATGGATGTAAATTTTCATCAAGTGCCTCGGAAGAAACCGAGGAGGACCCTATATAAACATAACCATTAATAAAAAATATTAAGGTGTATCGCTGACTCGGGATCATCAATCAACATCATAAAAAGAAAATTATACAGATTCCGAGATAAAGACGATAACCTTACGGTCCATACCATCAATGGACCCATCCGTTTGACTAAAAGCATAATGACGGAATGCAAACAAAACATGTCCGACAAAACAAAAAGTTTTATATTCATAATTTTTCTGAAAATTATGATATTTTATTAGGAAGAGAATATTTGATGGCCAGCAAAGCCGTCATCGATTACAGAAATGAAACTGTAACGTTAGGAGAAAGGTCATACCCAATCATTCAAAGTGGAGAAGCAATTGCCGACGGCAAGACCGCACAGAAGTGACTGATCCATCTTCAAAAGAAGATATAACTACACCTAAGTGCCTTGACCCATCTCTGAAGGGAGATCAATACTTCGCTTCCGCGTTAGACAATGAACTAAGGGGAATGTAATCAGCTAAGATTGGAACATTTAAACGACGAAGAGAGGGAAATTAAAGAAAGTCTTCTACGAGTTTAAGGATGTGCAGTATAAAGAAGGTGACAATTTGACCTTCACTAGTACAATAAAGCACGAAATTAAAACTCAACACGAAGATCCTGTATACCGACGACCTTACAAATATGCCCAAATACATGATCAGGAGGTAAACCAGCAAATCAAAGATATGATCAGGCAGGGAATAATTCGTAAGTCGAATTCTCCCTATTTACCCATTTCTATGATACCAAAGAAAATAGATACTTCAGGAAACCAAAAAATCGAATGGTAGTAGATTATAGAAGTCTAAACGAAATAACAATCAAGGACAAATTCCCAACACCAAGAATGGATGAAATACTAGACAAACTAGGTAAATGTCAGTATTTCACTACCAATCGATTTAGCAAATGGTTTCCATCAAATTCCAATGGAACCTAGCTCATTCCAAAACAGCTTTCTCTAGGTTTTGAGGCTTATGCCATTTAACCACTACCCCCGCCACATTTCAAAGATGTATGAACAATCTATTAGAAGATTTAATTTTCAAAGATTGTTTTGTATACCTAGACGACATCATTATATTTTCCACTTCATTGGAAGAACATTTGTTGTCACTAAAAAGGTCTTTGGAAAGTTGAGAGATGCAAACTTGAAACTTCAAATGGATAAGTGTGAATTCATGAAAAAGAAGCTGAATTCCTAGGCCATGTAGTAACTACTAACGGCATAGTACCAAATCCAGGCAAAATATCTGCCATAGTAAAATTTCCAATACCAAAACAACTAAACAAATAAAATCATTCTTAGGTCTATGTGGGTTTTATAGGAAATTCATTCCTAATTTCGCAAACATAGCAAAACCAATGACACTCAAATTAAAAAACGAGCAGTCATAGACCCAAAGGAGGAAAAATTACGTCGAGGCATTTGAAAACTTGAAAGTACTCATCACCTCTGACCCTATCCTTGCATTCCCAGATTTCGACAAAATGTTCACGGTAACAACCGACGCTAGTAACATTGCATTAGGAGCGGTTTTGTCACAAGACCACAAACCCATCTGCTACGCAAGTAGAACCCTAAATGAACATGAAATAAATTATTCAGCCATAGAAAAGGAACTACTAGCCATCGTTTGGGCAACAAGTATTTCCGTTCATACCTGTTTGGGAGAACATTTGAAATACAAAGCGATCATAAACCCTTGGTTTGGTTAAACAACCTCAAGGAACCAAATATGAAATTACAACGATGGAAAATAAAATTAAATGAATTTGACTTCAAAATAAAATATCTACCAGGAAAGGAAAACCATGTAGCCGATGCGCTATCAAGAGTAAAAATTAATAAAAACCTACTGGGAGAATCCATTAATAGCGTTGGTGGAACGGTCCATAGCGCGCAAGGAAGATAATACAAATTATATTCCTATTACAGAGCGACCAATCAATTACTATAATCGGCAAATTGAACTGAATAAAGGTAATGAAGACAAGGTAGAAACATTCGTTATTTCCACAAGATACTGATCAAAATCACGTATACTGAAATGACAACACCTTAGCAAAGATATAATAAATGAATATCTATGTACCAAAAGAGTGCATTATATTTCCATAATGAAATAGATTTCCCACTGTTCAAAAAGGGCGTTCCTGGAGATAATGTTTTTATCCCAATCGGCCGACTAAACTGATTAAATAAAACTAAACTCATAAATATTACGAACTACTTTAATTCGTGACATCAAAATTGAAGAATCATGCCCTTTACATTCCGCCCAGGTATCGAAAAGACCACTAATTGGTTTAAAGGAAAGATAGATACCCGGATTATCGAAAAGTTAATGGCAAAATTTCATCAGGGAATGTCCCAAGCGCAACGTTTAACAAACACAGAGCATCGTAACACCAAACTAACAAACAAAATAACCCCTGAAATACAAAACATCTAGAGAAAAGTATGTCATGGATTTCTATTTGCTCGAACAATCACCCCAATTCCTATCATGCATTGATGTATATTCTAAACCGCTATTTTTGTAGCCCTCTTAAAAGTCTTTGACTGGTTAGAAACCTGATGGTTCCATCATAAAGTTTTTAACGCTCTGGGCAAATGGAATTAAAGCCGACAAAGAGCTTTAGTGCAGCATTGCAAGCTACGGTTGAATGCGGAAAATTGAAAATCAATCACTAATGGTGGCAGCGTTTCCTCCTTGAATGACGAGCGCTCCTAGATGATGTTTCGAGACGATGACCGCCACTTGCTCCGCTTCTGCAGAATTTACGCCGTAGAACGTCTACATAAAACGATCAACGAAAAGCCGAATTATTTCAAGCGAGGATAACATAGAGAACAGGCTCACAAAATTCTCGTTAATTCTATACACTTATAACCATAAAACGGTTCATAATACTACAAAAGATCCCCAGACTTGATATCTTCATAAACGGACCGGACTACCAGATTATAACACCCAACTGAATAAGGTTAAAAAGGTCAATCATTTGAATAACGATAGAATCGACTTTGAAGTAGACACACGCTACAAACCCCACCATTAGGTTAAAACAAAAACAACCAATCCGTTCAAAAAACGAAATTCCAGGTACTAGAAAACACAGAAATGTGACACAGCCGATAAAAATGAGGAAGTAATGGGAAAATCTGAGGAACATTTGCCGAAGTTCAAAAGCTCTAATTTTTGCTCCTACAAAATTTAAGCGTTGTCTGACCAGATGATTCGAGGTTTGGGACGTAGACTTATAAAACGCCTTAATGGGAAAGGATTCTGTAGATAAATCCCGAACGACTTATAAAATTAGTAATGTTCACCGTCCTAAAGCATACGAAGACAGCGATATAATATTTGATAGGTGGCCAGCTTCTGACTTCCGACTATTGATAAACAGGTCCGCAAAAATCAACGCCCGTTGTGTGGAATGCTGGATTAGTCCTTAAAATAATCCGAACAGGCAAATTTATGATATGTTCCCTCAGCACTGGCTTCAAACGAAAGCATCTAGAACATTTGCGAATGATGCGAGAACATATTTGCGTCCACCAACGGCCAAACTTTTTGCCAAAGCAAACAAAAGCTGGCCTTAGCTCCTGCAGTGGAGAATCTATAAATTCTATTTGAAAGAAGATGATAATAGAGAATATGACTAGGATGTCCTTTAGAAGCAGGATCACGTGCTTCGCGTCGTAGAACTATTCTTAATTTTTCAAGCGGCCTAAATTCCCGCAGTAATCCAAAACTATCCAGAAATGGATTCATGTATTGCCATACATATGAATTTGTAGACGTAGGGCCTGCTTGCTGCCGAGGGACGTTATCTCTCCCTTTTTGTTTGCCTTTTTGATCTCTATCTGCCAAATGCAGACCATTTTTGATCACAAATAAACCTTACATATGAATGGACCGTTCGACCTTTTCGGTACAAGCCTTTGTCCTTGAGAACGGCAGCGAAATCTGTCCAACAGGTTATGGGCCCATGGATCCGAATGAGTTTTGAAAATTGCAATCGTACGAGTGATTGTTTTAACAACGAACTATTAACATCGTTGTGACTCAGAGACTAAACGATAATCAGCTATGAGCGGGATGTATCAAATAGACAAATTCCAGGAGGGAAAGGCTGCTATGGTGTATTCAAATGCGGTCTGTGTTGGGCACGCTGAATTGTGGAGGTGGCATCTGGTGATCTGCTACCAACGAATGGAATTGGCAGGCCAAGGATGAAAAGGCCATGGATCCACGTGATATGATGTCGGCCGGATTTGATGATCCCGAAGGTGTGAAAAGCTCCTGAATCCGCTGAACTCGATTAGAAACAAATATGAAAAATTCACAGTTGGGATAAAAAAATCCAGGTAAGTCGTCCGAAGCATGGAACAAATTAAAAATGTTCATCAACCAATGGACCTGTACGAAAGGTTCAACTGTGGTGGAAATTGCTAAGCAAGCGCATGGACCAAAGGCAAAGCATTTCAAGCTACATTAATGGGTTCGTGGATATTTTTGATGGCCTTGGGTCAGTAGGAATCGAGCTAAATGATGAACTGCGTTCAATTGTTTTGTTGTCAAGCCTTCCAGAACAATTCGAAAATTTCGTTGTCGCCATAGAGACGCGCGACAGTCTGCCGACGTTCGATGTTCTATAATAAAATTGAAGGCCGAAAGGCGAACGAAAGGAAAACACAGAAGATCAAAAGGAATACGCAAAAGCAGCATCAACCCAAGTACGTAAGTAGATCCTGGGGCAGAGGCTTTCGTCCCACACAAACAATTTATGTTTCGTTGGTGAGCGACTGCATAATGATTTTAGCTCAGTGTAAGAAGGATGAGCTAAATGTGGAAAGGGCAGCAAGAGTGGAGAACAAGCAGTGCAGTCTATTAAATGCGTTGGACGCAGATAATTTGAAAAAAGAGTATGTGGTGTTTGGATAGGGGTCCCAAACAAGACACATGTGTTGTGAGAAACAGTTATTCCAAAGTTCGAGAAACACACAGAAATGATTGGTCTGGCTAATTCCGGTTTCCGAAAAGCCTTCCAAAAGCGGCTGAAGACAGAGATATGCACGCTGCAGTTAAAGAATGTTCTCTATGTGCCCGAGATGAATGGAAATTATTTCTCGGTGAGCAGCGCTGTACTGAATAAATGTTTCGTCACTTTTGGACAAGAATATCAAGTTATCCAAAATGGCGAATGCATTGTAAGGGCGAACAGAGTTGGAAACTTGTATATGTTTCGAGGAAAACAAAACAATTGCTTTGCGGCGGTTAAGGCTGATGGTGCCTGTGGCATAAACGGTACGGCCACTTGAACATCAGCAATATGAAAGATTTGATCAGCAAAGGAATGGTGCGCGGCATTGAAAATATGGTTTTCCCGGCGAATATGCGTACAAAACATGTATGGTCAGCAAGATTCATGCGCAACCATTTCCTGTTAAAACACCTGTAGAGCTCAAGATATATTGGAGCTAGTTCATGCAGATGTGTGCGGCCCTTTGGCACATCAGTCGCTTGCTGGATCAAAGTATTTTCTAACCTTCATCGATGACAAATCAAGGCGTATATTTGTGTATTGCCTGCGGACAAAGGATGAAGTCTTCGGAAGTTCGTCGAGTTCAAAACCCTGGTTGAACGGCAAACGGGAAAAAGTCTCAAGTGTATCCGGGGCGACAATGGCGGTGAATTTGTCAACAAATCGTTTGATGAATTTCTGAAAACTAATGGGATCGAGGCAGATGACAGTGGCGTATCAACTCCACAGCAAAACGGCGTTGCTGAGAGGGCAAACCGCACTCTGGTGGAAATGTCAAGATGTATGCTGTCCAGTCAGGATTAGGCGAATTGGTGTGGGCTGAGGCAGTCAACGCAGCTGTGTATGTACGGAATCGATCACCGACCAAGGCGCTGACCAGTATGACGCCTATGGAAGCGTGGACTGGTAAGAAACCTTTTGTTGGTCATCTAAAAGTTTTTGGCTCCGTTGCAGTAGCTTTGGACAAGGGTCCAAGGAAGAGTAAACTTCAACCAAAAGGCAAAGAATATCGCATGATTGGATATTCAGTAGCGGCTAAGGGCTATCGACTGTATAACCCTGTGTCTCATCAGGTGATTGAGAGGCGAGATGTTCTCTTTGACGAGATCCAAGACGACAAGGATACAGTCACATTCGAGCTTCTGAAGGCAGAAGTTAGCATGCAGTCTGGCGGCGATACTGATGACATTGACAGCAGCGGTGGAGACAGCAGTGATGGTGCAAGCGCTGACGGGGAGAATCCCAGTAGCAGCGGTACTGATGGGTACGAGAGCGCAACAGAAAAGGTTAAAGTCAGATGAGCCAGCTCCTCGTGTTGGACCTGGCAGACCAAGGCTGATTCGGACCGGCAAACCTGGCCGTCCGAGAAAGGAGTACAACATTCTTGGTGCTCTGGTTGCCAGCGACGTAAAGATTCCAGTATCCTACGAGGAGGCGTTGATCAGTATTCATGCATCACATTGGTCCGAAGCGATGCAACGAGAATATGAGGCATTAATGGCAAACGAGACATGGCAGTTGGCAGACTTACCGGCAGGACAACGAGCAGTTGGATGCAAATGGGTATATAGCCTGAAACGCGACAAAGATGGTCAAATCGAACGTTTCAAGGCGCGGCTGGTGGCAAAAAGGGTTGCTCCCAGCAGTACGGCATAAACTATGCGGAAACATTTTCTCCAGTCTGCAGACTGGAGAGCGTGCGATTTATTCTTGCTCTAGCAGCAGAATTGAAATTATATGTCAACCAAATGGATGTATGTACGGCATACCTCAACAGTGACCTGAGCGATACGGTGTACATGAAGCAACCACAAGGGTACATTGATCGAGCTCATCCAGCGAAGGCTATGCTGCTTAAAAAGGCAATATATGGATTGAAGCAGTCAGGAAGGGAATGGAATTCGAAGCTGAATGGCGTCCTGACTAATCTGGGTTTTGTTGCTTGTGACAACGAGCCGTGTCTCTACCAGCAGAGAGGGAAAGGTAACTTATCGTTAATCTTGGTATATGTTGACGATTTACTTATAGCATGCCAGTCAAAGAGGACATGCTCAGTATCAAATCGGCTATCTCAAATGCGTTCGAATGTATCGACAAAGGTGTTCCAGAGCTATTTTGAGCATGGAGGTGCACCGTGAAGGTGAGCTTGGGTCTATCACCATAGGCCACTCGCAATACATCAAGGAACTATTGCAAGCTCACGACATGGTCAAATGTAGACCAGTGGCTACTCCGTTGGATGCGGGGTTCCAGGTGGATTGTACTAATGAGCAGTGTCAAAAGGTTGATCCTGTCATGTATCAATCCATGATTGGTGAGCTGATGTGGCTGGCACTCACAACCAGACCGGACATTTTGCATTCAGTTGCAAATCATTGGCCCAGAGGAACAAAGATCCGCACGCAGAGCATCTGGCTGGTGTGAAGCACGTTCTGAGGTAATTTGGCAGCGACGATGAACTTCAAACTACACTACAAAGGGGTGTCACCAGCCACTTACTGGATATGTGGATGCGGATTGGGGCGGCGATCGAACTAACCGGAAGTCGTATACGGGCTATGTTTATTTTTGGCAGGTGGCCCAATTTCTTTGGCGATCTGAGAAACAACGCAGCGTGGCACTTAGCAGCACGGAGGCAGAATACATGGCACTGTCGACTGCGTGTAAGGAGTCCATATTCTTACGTCGCTTAATCATCGAAATTGGCTGTGGAGATGAAGCTACCTCAACTACCTTATATGGCGATAATCTGAGCGCACAAGAGCTGGCTAGGAACCCAGTTCATCACTCAAGGACCAAGCATATTGATATTAGATATCACTTTGTGCGACAGATTGTAGAAGAAGGTCAAGTTAAGTTAAAGTATGCTAGTACAACAGATATGATTGCAGATATCTTGACCAAGAATCTCCCTAAGAGAAAGCATGTCGAATTCACAAAATTGTTAAGTTTAAATTGAGTTAAATGGAATTTGTAAACATGCACGCATTGAGGAAGGGTGTTGAAGAATGACCATCTATAGCAATGCACGCATGTATTGACATACATATGAATATGTAGACGTATGAGTGAGAGACGTAACGAAACGACGTTCTCTTATCTCCCTTTTTTGCTTTCCCTTTTTCGATCTCTATCTGCCTGCGAGCAGAGCATTTTTCAGTCACAAATAAACCTTACATATGAATGGTTGCGTTTTTACTTTTCGGTACAAGAACTTCCCTTGCAACGGCAGCGAAATTCTGTCCAACACATAGAAGTTGTCAATAAATTAAACAAGGATAATGATAGAAATAAGCAATTAGAAATACTAATATTTAACCTTCAACATTTTACTGAGTATATAGAGGATATTGAATTAGGCATGCAACTAACAAGATTAGGGATTTTTAATCCAAAATTATTAAAGCAAGATTACCTGAAACACATCGATTCAGAGAAATTATTAAATATCAAAACATCTACCTGGTTGAAATCAGACACTAACGAAATACTAATAATTTCCAACATCCCACGAGAGATCAGAAATATTCCTATACTTAAAATTGTACCATATCCAGATGAAGACAATAACATTCTTACTGATCTAACGCAAAAGAATTATTACGTTCTAGACAACGAGGTATATGAGAAAGAATCAAAACGAAAAATAAATGACGAATGTATATCAGGAATAGTCAAGCAAATAGCAACAAAATGTCCATACACCAAAGCACACCAAAACTTTCAAGTAAAGTTTCATAGAACCTAATATATTGTTAACTGGAAATTACCAGAAACCATATTAAACCAAGATTGCCTAAACCAAGAAATAAAAGTAGTAGGCAACGCATTAATAAAAAATACATAATTGCAGTGTACAATTAAATGAATTCTTAATATCTAACTCAGTACCAGAATTTGCACAAAGCATATACATCAATAATAACGTAACAAAAATCAAACCATTGTCTTATTGCAAACCAAAAAGAAATCGTAATAGAAAATACGCGATTTAATAATGTATTACATGTAACCTCATTACTGCTATTTGTCATAATCATAGTAGGATTAAGTTACAAATTGTTTAATCTAAGTAAAAGCAATAAGCCTAAACCCGACTCACACATAGAAACATCTCTAAACGAAGACGAGGAATCCCCAGCGTGCACAGTTTCAAATGCACCTGAACTATATCCAGGATAATCGCCTGAGGACAGGCTTAAATCTAACGATGGGGGAGTGACATATCTATAGTCCATGCTCCGCATACCCTTATCTATGTCTGTTACCCTGCACCCACATACTATAAACAATCCAACACCCTCAGCTTCGAATCCATAAACAATCCCACACTCGAAGGGGGACCACTTGTAGCCGATAGCCGGCAATGTAAACAAACACCCTAAGCTAGGAGTCGAACATAAAACAATAGATGCCGCGTATCCAGCCGTACTAGAATCACGCCACCCTCCAGAGATCAATTACTAATCGATTCTCAAGAACCACGCCATCCTAGCTCACCAATCAGAATTGGGCATAAAACCAAAGGGCTACATCCATGTAATGCAACACCGATCATACGCAACGGAAGCCTTTCATCAAAAGCCGCCTTCCAAAACTTCGATCGAGTCACGTACTCCATCTCGAAGCCGAAGCCGACGCCGAAGCCATCGCCTCGAATCTTCCGAGCATCGTAATATAAATAGTCTACATCTAAGTAGGGACTTCAGTTCTGTTCAAGACAAACGTCAATCGCGACACCGTTGAGAATTCAATCAAGTTAAATCCGTTCAAGACATCTGACCTTTAGTCATCGTCGGGGAAATTAACTTAACCATTGTACGATAAGTTTAAGTGAATAAATAAATCTTTTTAAAACTTAAACTCGAGTGTCGTATATTTAACTATATATAGGTATAAAATGACAATATTATGGATATGAGATGAACACATAATACAAATTATAACATGGGCATGGTTGATTCCTTGAATACAGAAGGTATAAATATATATTTTATATACATACAATATATATCATCCATATCGTCGTTGGAGACTTGAGCTTCGTCCGCCCCACTGCAAACATTGGTCCTTCGAGCCGGATCTTCGCCTAAACAAAAGGAGATGTCCACCCCAGCAAGCACCGGCGGATAATTCCTAATCTCCAAGATAAGTACGGATTCCCCATCTGCCCATCTCCTGGTCCCATTCGGCTGGACATATATAAGTTATCCGATCCAGCCGGATACCCCTCCCTCTGCGTTTGGTTCTCGACCCTACAGCGGGTCAATGAGCTTAAACATTTTCATATGAACCAAATACAGCACATGCCTCGTCGCGTAATAGAATACGAGAATTGCAGCGTTGACGGAGACACTTGCCCAGACAGCCCAACAACAACTATGGGGCCGTGGAACGTGGAAACTGCCGCTGCTCAACATAACACCGGCGCGTGTGCCATGTCAGCAGATTAATACACCGGCGACCGCAGCCGGCGGCCGGGGACTTAATATTAAGACTTTCAATTTTATGTAAATTTAGATTCTCTTAGACCTCCAACGAGGAACAATAAATCTCGCTTCGACGAGTAAATAATAAATACTACAATAAACGTCGATTCCACTTAACTGGCGCCCAACGGAATTTTATCCAACGCGAGTAATTATTTAAAAAATTCGTAAGCTAACGCTTCGGGCTTAACAAAAATAAAAGAAACATAAAGAGTGCTTACCCAACTCGAGTTTCTACTACTAAATTAGCGAGCTAACGCCGCAAGTGTAATAAACAACAAGTGAGGTGAAATAAATAATTAAACCTACATTTAAAGGAGCTGAAGGGCAATCCCTCGCTCCCGGCATCAACATCTACAATGGAAAATAGGCTGAAGGGCAATCCCTCGCCTCAAAAACAAAACAACAAGCTGAAGGGCAATCCCTCGCTGAAGGTGAAAAACACCCGGAAGAAGCTGAAGGGCAATCCTCGCTCCCGGCATCAACGTCTACGAAAGGAAAACAGGCTGAAGGGCAATCCCTCGTCTCAAAATTAAAACCAACAAGCTGAAGGGTGATCCCTCGCTTCCCTCATCGCCACCCACAAAGGAATTCATAATTAATCGAAGGAAACTAATAATTAGGTCAAATAAAACACGGTATAAGCCGCAGAAAACCATGTAAGTGAGCTCTTTTATAAAATTTTATTCAAGCATTTTGGTAATCGCGACCCAATAAAAATAAAATAATACTGAGTGGTGCAGCTGAGATATTTAAAATCAAAATCAAATTCATTAAAAAAAGAAAATACAATAAAATAAGAAGTGGCTAATGGGCGATAGCCCTAACAGTTCCAATAGTGACCTCAAGTCCTTTAAGCGGTCCGATAGCTTAGTTCACTGTGTGGGGACCTGCAAGACCCAGGGATAGCAAGCAAGAACAATCCGATAGCGACGATAGTTTACGTTTGTGTCTTAGGGGCCTCCGTTTGACTGAAAGCAACGAACGTTCCCCTGACATCATGGATCCGGCAACTTTCGCAGCAGCTATAGAGGCCGCACTGCAAAATCAGGCCTCGCGGTTCGAGACCAGGTTACAGCAACTACAAGCCGAGATTGCTCAGTTGAGCACAGGTACGCCTGCCCCGAAAGTTGAAGCATATAAGGAGATAGCAATAAATCCCGATGTCCAGTGTGATCAGCCATTGGACATGGTTAAGTCCGTCCCCGAGTTCGACGGCAAACAGGAAAATTATGTGGTTCGCCAGGCAGCGCTGGCGGCCTATAAAACTTTCGAGCCCTATGAGGGCAGCGCTAGACATTACATGGCGACAGGCATCATCAGGAATAAAATAAAGGTGCCGCAAAAACGTCCT
>VHIG01000042.1:0-48427 GCA_008121275.1 Drosophila lowei | reverse complement strand
CCAATAATGTTGATGTTAATGTAGGTGACAATTTTTTTGTTCGCTGTGTGGGTGGCTCATCAATCTTCGTAGTGTCACTGATCATGTTGTGGGAACGTTTGATTGCCACATCTTCTGGAAATAGCGGCGCTAGACGAGTGATCGGGCGCTTGTATACGCCAGATGCTGTCTTAACGTCAACCACTCGTACGTGGTTGTCCTGTCCAGGATATGTCTTAATGATGCGACCCATTGGCCACTTCATTACTGGAAGGTTGTCTTCCTTCACCAAAACTAATAATCCTTCAGGTACGTTTGGTGAAGCGGTCTTCCATTTATGCCGAGCTTGCAATTCTTGGAGGTATTCCGTAGACCATTGTTTCCAGAATGAATGCTTTAGGCGCGATACCAATTCCCAGCGCTTTACCAATGTTCTTCCTTGATGATCAGTGTTGACGTCAGGTGGCGTTGTCAATGGTTCACCAATCAAGAAGTGTCCTGGGGTGAGCGCTGTGGTATCAGTGGGATCATTTGACATTGGAGTTATGGGTTGAGAATTGAGAATTGCTTCAATTTCGATTATCACTGTGTTTAGTTCTTCAAATGTCAATGAGGCTGTGTTGGTGGTTGTTAGCAACAGCTTTTTGCTGATTTTACCGCCGCTTCCCAGAGGCCGCCAAACGATGGAGCCCTGGGAGGAATGAATTTAAAATCCACTTGTTTTTTGTTGCAATGATTCGTGATCAGAGCACTTGCCTTTGAGCTGAATATAGAGTCTTCTAATTCTTTAAGCTGGTTGTTTGCACCCACAAAGTTCGTTGCATTGTCGCAATGAATAGTTTGGCACTTCCCACGTCTGCTTAAGAATCGACGCAGGGCGGCCAAGAATGCATCCGTGGTCAGGTCGCTTACCAGCTCCAGGTGCACTGCCTTTGTGGAAAAGCAGCAGAACACGGCGATCTGGTCTTTTGCCTCGGATCTTATGGTGGATCGAGATTGGTCCACAGTAGTCGACGCCTGCATTAAGAAACGGGCGTGCTTGTGTGACTCGTTGTGCTGGGAGATTGCCCATGATCTGGTGCATCAGCTTTGGTCTAGCCTTGGTGCATCTAACACAGCTGTGAATGATGCTTCTAGCCATTGTCTTGTCATTGATAATCCAATATTGCTGTCTTGCGATTGCCCTTAATGCTTGAGCACCACAATGCATGTTCTCCTCATGTAGTTCCCGCAAGATCATTTTGACGATTGGGTCATTGTAAGGCAGCAGAACTGGGTGTTTTGCGTTGTATGGAAGTAGAGCTTCTTCAAGTCTACCACCAACTCGGATGAGCTCATCGTCTCCTAGGAAGGGAGATAACGATATGATCGAGCTCTTTCTATCCACAGTCTTATAGCGTTGAAACTGTTTTAACTCTGCTGTAAACTCGACTTGTTGTATGGTTCGCAGGATTATAGCACGGGCACGAGTCAGTTCTTCTGCGCAGAGCGTCGTGGTGTGCGCTCTGTTGGTTTTGTAGCAGAAGCGTAACATATATGCCACAATGCGTTGCAGTTTGTGGAACGAGTTGCTATGTCTGCATGTGTATAATTCGTCCCCAAGTGCGCTAGGTGTGATTGGCAAGCTTACATGTTTAGCTTTTCTCTCAAGATTGCTGGGTTGTATGTTGGGTGCCTTCGTCCATTTGTCTCGAGATCCGTGCAGGAATAATGGTCCATATAACCACAGATTGTGATCTGCCAGTCTGCTTGCTGCGATCCCTCTCGACAGGACATCGGCTGCGTTGTTGGCCGATGACACGTGACGCCATTGTGACTGGTTTGTTAATGCCTGGATTTTGGCTATTCGATTTGCCACAAAGGTATGGTATGTTGATGACGATGCGTTTATCCAGGATAGCACAACGGTGGAATCACTCCAAAACATCCTGAAACCGTGTTAATGTCCATGTGCAGATCCTGTCGGACTCGGTTTGTGAGCTCGGCACCGAGGACTGCAGCACAAAGTTCTAACCGTGGTAGCGATTGTTTGGCTGTCGGCGCCACACGTGAGTTCGAACAGAGCAATCTTACTGACACTTGGTTGTTTTTTGTATGTAGCGCGTACATATACTGCTGCGCCATATGCTCGTTCTGATGCATCTACAAACGTATGGAGTTCTTGGGTAACTGGAATTTTACCATCGTAGATATGCCGGGGAATTTGCATTTTGTTCAATGTTTGTAAGTCGTCCCGGTATTCTTTCCATTCGGTTTGGTGTTGTAATGGTAATTCGTCATCCCAATCCAGTTTGAGCTCCCAAAGTTGTTGCATGAAGATTTTTGCCTTTACTACCACCGGTGCAAAGAGTCCTAGTGGGTCAAAGATTTGGGCCAGTTCGGAACATACCACCCGTTTGGTGATGCGTGTAGCCTGGCTTTTCTGTGTTCGTCCACACAGTGTATCCTTCTTCGGCATCCAGATGAGACCCAGAGTTTTCACGCTGTAGTGCTCTAGTGTCTCTCCTAGTTTTACATCGGTTACAATATCCTCTTTGGGGATTCCTTGGAGAAGTTGCTCATTGTTGGAGCACCACTTGCGCAATTTGAATCCGGACGGTAGCAATATCTTATTTAGTTCTTGTCGAACATGAATTGCCTCTGGAATAGTATTTGCTCCAGTTAGACAGTCGTCAACGTAGAAATCGCTTTTTAAAGTTGTTGATCCTACTGGTAGTCTGTCTTTGTATTGTATTGCCAAATGATCCAGACATTTCGTTGCTAGGAACGGAGCAGCTGTTGTCCCATATGTGACTGTTTTCAGGCGATAGTACCTGATCTCTTCGGACGGATTGTTTCTCCAGACTATCATCTGATGGAATTGATCCTCCGGATTCATCCATACTTGCCGGTACATCTTTTCTATGTCCGCTGTGAATACGTACTTATGAACTCGAAATCGTAGCAGAATGGACATAAGTTCGCTCTGAACTGTGGGTCCAGCCTGCAGAATGTCGTTCAAAGATTTCCCGCTTGTTGATTTGCATGAGGCATCGAATACTACCCGAAGCTTTGTGGTGGTGCTCTCAGGTTTGAGTACACAATGATGTGGAATGAAGTAGTGCCTTTTGGGAACTTTTGATGCTGGCACAATCTTCATATGTCCTAGTCCTTCATACTCTTCCATGAAGTCCACATAACTCTTCCAAGTTTCTGTTGAGCTTCGCCGCTCCAACGCTAGGAATCTTTTGTTGCGGTTTCCAACGACTCCCCAGGGCTGAAGGGTGTTCGGAAAATGGGAGCTTTACAATAAAACGGCCGTCTGAAGCTGTCTGAAGATTTTCTATAAAATGAGCTTCGCACCGTGCTTCCACTGGAGTGCGTGGTTTGTCTTCCGTCTCTAGATTGTCCAGAGTCCAGAATCTTTCCATGAGCTCGTTTACTCCCGTTGCACAAATGGGTGAGGAATTGTGGGCAGATTTGACTTTTCCTGCCACAATCCATCCCAGTTTCGTGTTTTGTAGCAACGGGCCTCCAGTCCTTAGCTGCTGTTGATCTGGTAGCAGCAACGAGTAGTAATGCTCGGCTCCGATTAGCATGTCAATTTTGCCTGGCTTGTGGAAGTTTGGATCTGCCAGTGAGATCTTGCTTGGTACGTTTAAGCTCTCTGAATCGAGTACCTGAGCTGGTTGATCAGCTATTATCTGTGGTAGTACGAACGCTTCAATTCTTTGCGTAAAACCATTGTGAAGGGATTTCATGAGCACATTTACTCGTGCTCTGCTGGTCTTTGATTGACCTCCAATTCCTTCGATCCGTAATGTTGTATCTTTTAGTTTGAGTGACAACATTGATGCCATTCGTTCAGAGATCAAGTTTATCTGTGATCCCGAATCTAGCAGTGCTCTGAAATTAGCAACCTGCCCGTTGTTGGCTTCTACTGCCACCTTTGCTGTGGCCAGTAGTAGATTGTAACTATTGTTACTTGCTGCACCAACCGTCGGGCCTCTTGATTCTGTGGCTGCGCCTGATGCTGTTTCCAAATGTAGCATCGTGTTGTGCTTCTTGTCACACTTGAAGCAGTTTCGACCTGGGCATGCGTTTGTTTTGTGATTTGTTCTAAAACAATTAACGCACATTTTTGTTTTTGTACCCAATTTAGTCGTTCTGATGGAGATTTGGAGCGAAATTCTTCGCATCCGTAGAGCCAATGGCTTGCTTTCTTACAGAATGTGCATAAGGGTGCTCGCGCTCTCCCTGTGTTTGCTGATGCACATGTCGTGCCTTTTGGCTCTCTCCTTGATGCTGGTTGCTTCTTACTGGTTCCTAGAACTCGAATTCTTTGCTCCAAGAACTGAAGCATCGTATCCAGCGCCTGAATGTCCTTTGAGCTTCCAATGCTCCCAATGATTGCTCATACAAGGCCTTATTTGTTACATCCAGTTTGTTTCTGATAATGGCAATCAATATCGGATCCCATGTAGATATATTGATGCCCAATCCCTTTAGTGATGCAAGGGACTCTATGGTTGTTATATACAACTCTTTTAATGACTTGGGATCGTCATTAATTGTTTGGTGATTGAGGAAGCGGTTCAGTACCGTGTTCGAAACATCTCTGGGATTGTTGTATGCGTCAACTAGTATTTCCCAAGCGGCTTCATAATTTTCTTCCTTTAGATCGATATGTCGAATCAATCTTTCTGCCTCGCCGGTAACGGTGGTTTTAAGATACCACATCTTTTTCACCGTGGGCATGTTGGTCTCATGCACCATGCATGAGAACAGATCGAAGAACTGGGTCCATTTTAATAGATCCCCATCAAACTTTGGGATGCTGATGCGTGGAAGCTGCACGTTATCCGTGTTTGGTGTGGCTGATTTTGCCAATGCTCTTTGGACCTTACTTTCCAGTGTTAGGTAGGATTCCATGTCATATCCTCCTTCCACTGGGTCCTCGTATTCCTCATGAATTGTGAAGTGGACTTCCTGAGCTTGAGTCCATAGTGATTTTATCAAATCACTTGATGTGCGTCCTTCCGCCTCTGAAAGTTGTTTCAGATTGCGTTTAACGGACTCTACTATGGCCTTTTGTCGGCGACATAGTGAACGCAGTTTGCTGTAATCCTTCGAGGACTGCTGGAACAGATCGCTTTCTTTGGGACCTACTGGAGGTTTCTCATGCTTTTCTTTAGGGACGATTTGACGTTCCCCACGAGCACTAGACGTCTGCGACAGTTTATCAATGCATTCGGTAAAACCGTAATGTATTGCTTACATGTTGTACGTAAGTCTTCACGGAATTTTACGTATTCATCCGTTTTGTCTGTATCGCGAAGTTTGGAATCGTTTTTGTTGAAGCGATTCCACGCATTTTCGAGTGCTGATATTTTGGCTTGAAAATAAGAGGCCGTTTGCTTTCGTTCTTGGGAATCTTTTTAAAGTTCCGAATGCACCTCGATATTTCCTCACCAATCTCTTGCTGCACATCCATTGCCATTGTAGCGGCAGCTTCTGCCTCCATATGTGTATCCATTCTATCTGTTTGTACTTATTACTTTTGACCCGTTGGGAGTGTTTTATTTGCTTTGCAGCTGGATACGCTCCGAATCGCAACCGTTGTCGGTCAAAAAGGTAATAGTACAGGTGATGTGTTGGATGGAGGGATTTGTGCTGTTTCCAATCTATGGAACGCACGAAACAACAAAAATTGATTGCCTTGGTGGTAATCGAATTCTATAGCTGTTTTTCTGTTGGCTGATAACCTGAATATGTCAGGTTTGCCAAAGTGATACTTATTGGTAGGAGATGCTACCGTAAGTGTATGGCCTGATGCCAAATTTTTATTGAAGATGTCCTGTTGACTGCTTCAATCTGATGTCCAGATCGAATCCTTTCACTGTAGCTTGTCTGACAGTTTGAAAGGATGACCAAGGTCGGGGTCACCAAATGTTAATGTGTGTGTGTGTGTGTAGGAAGCTGGGTTGCATACGGTACATAAACCGTCTACAGTTTGGTCGTCGCAACTAGAACTTGAACCAGTTGGACTGCGGAGTGGGTATCCTACGGTGCGCAAGGGAGGGTCTGAAGACACGGCGACAGCCTCTGATGATTGCGATGGAAGATGAGTGACAGGCAGTTATGGTACTGTTTCTGATACTGACTTTATTGATAAAATTGATTCTTATTTATAGGTAACAAAAGGTACAAAAGTGCTGAGTCTGTAAAATATATGTTTTGTGTATTATGGATAATTTTAGTGTCTGGTGGGCAATTGCGACATTTTGATGGTCAGCAATTGCACCACTGTCTTCGCCCTCTGCGGAGAGAGTGCATTGTCAGCAGAACTCACTGCAGTGGCTAGTGTGTTGTCGTGAGGTATTATATTACATGTTAAATATAAACTTTGTCACGGTGTTACTGTGTTATGCCGACGGGTATTATAGACCATTACTTAAGCATATTTCTGCAACTGAACAAGCCCGTTGCAACATCTTATACATATGTATGCCCCTTATGTACTAAGCTCAGAGACTCTGCGAAGGCTTCCTAAGAATAGAAATTAATAAAGACCAAACACTTCGATTTTGAACTTAAAACCGAGCAGTCAGACTTTATTCAGATTCAAACAGCAATCTTTGGCAAAGACTGAACTATAAACCCATACAAGAACACCCAGGACCATCTGGAAGAACCAGGACAAACTGGTAACTGGCGCAACCGGATTAAAACCGAGGATCGCAGGATGATTTCCTACTGCAATTTTAGAATAGTTTTTCTATGAAAAGACCGAAAACTTGGGTGGCTGCAAATTATTTTTTATTTTACGACGAAAAAAAAAAAGGAGTGCGTGCGTTCGTTTTAATAGATTTACTCGACTTCCCCGATGTATTCAAAACAATTTCTTCTTAGCCTATCTTACCTACGGTGGCAAAGCGGGGCGAATTCGCCAAGAGCGAGAGCGAGCTTTTATTCCGCTCCCGCTTTGCCCTAGCCTAACTTACACTAGACTTCATAAGATTCGAACCATTATAATACAGATTATACGCTAAACGGCGCTAGATTTAGAAGCTGTGTTAGTTACAAACAGGAAAACGGCAGGAGTGTTAGATCACATCACCTATGAGATGTTGAGTGCACTAAACACAAACACAAAGACAGAACTGGTACATTTTTACGGTACATTTATGGAGATCTATCAGAATTGCACCAATACCGAAAAAATGGATCTTAGTAACATCAAAAACTTTCGACCCATATCCCTGATTTCGGTCCTAGCCAAGACAGTAAACGGCATGGTAAAAGCCAAGATTGAAAAGCACATACAAGAAAACCAGATAATACCTTACAGATTTTATGCCTACCAAACAAACAAGTCTGCAGTGATGTGCATTAATGATGTCATTAATGTAGTAGCGTCGAACAAAAAGAACAAGGAACACGTTATTCTTGTGGCTGTTGATTGTGTCAACCTGAATTGTGTCAATTGTGTCAATCTGAAATTCTTAAAAATACTAATGGAGAATGAGGAATTTCCAAAAAACATACTGTTCGGAGCAGCACCCAGCCGATTAGCTGCTTGCCAAGTAGCACCTAATTCTTGGCCCTCAGCCGCCTTTGTGGTAGGATAACCCCTATCACTCAGTACGGCAGCCCCATTACAACCTATATCAGCCAATACGGCATCCCTAGCTTAGATTAAGAATCCATAAATGTACGGCCACCCCAGAAAAATACCGAAGATACGGGCACATGAAAAGTATGTAGATCGACGCTCGTTCATTCTAAATGGCGGATGAGTTGAATAAAGACGTGTTCGGAAAAGTAAATCGTCCATCCTATTTCACTCTCACAATCTCAGAAGTGGGCCCTACTCACAATGTGCGACATCGAATTAAACCAATTCTCGGTAGTGCAACTAAAAAGGTGGCTGTCTGGACTCGGGCTATCAACCCAAGGCTCGAAAACCGAACTGGTCGCACGTGTTAGCGCAATTCAACCAAACGCACGCGGCGACCCACCAGAAGGTTCGATCGGCCAAGCGGAGCAGCAGCAGTTGGCAGGTGAAGCACCAACCATGGCGCCGCCAGTCGTAGAAGAGGCAGCACCATCGATTCAAGACATGCAGGAGGAATTTTTACTATGCACGGAACAGCCAAGCGCAGTAGAAGCCGAGAACGACGCCCTGATGAAATTACGCGCAGAGATAGATGCAGGCAGAGTCTTGCTGAAAAAAAATCATGACGAAATAAACAAGATCGTGCATGTCGGCCAAGCCAATGACGTCATCAACGAGGGCAACGAAGCTACCGATATCGATAACAGTAGCAGCGCTAACAGCACCACAGTTAACAGTGGCTGCGCTAACAGCACCAATGTTAACAGCACCATCGACCACAGTGATGGAAAAGGCTACGATTCAGACAGTGTTGCAAAACGTCAGGACACAAATGTAAACAACATATGGGGATCTTCGGCAACATCGCTCACATTGGCAAAGGAAGTGACTATGGAATTCGATGGGACACAGTGCGCCAAAAACTGGGTCATACAGCTGGAGAATATTGCTAAAATCTACAAGCTGGAGAACATCACTAAACGAATGCTGCTGATTGCTAAGCTCAAAGGAAACGCTCAGAGTTGGCTCCATGCAGATCCCGCACGTATCTTGGAATCAGCTCATTACTTGTGCGAGCAATTGATCGTGGCATTTGGGGCAACCTTGTCCAAAGGAGAACAAAGAGACAGATTCCAAAATCGTCAATGGCGTTCAGAAGAATATTTTGCCACATATTTTTGAAGAAAAAATGATGCTGGCTAGAAACATCAACATAGACACAGAGGAGTTGAAGGAAAAGATAATCGATGGAATTCCGGCTTCGGGCTTGCGAGATCAGGCTCGCATTCAGTGCTTCTCGGATCCGAAGCAAATTCTACGTGCATTCTCGGAAATCCGCCTTCCGCAGCGGAAGCAGTATGCCACACCAGTCTCGGAAGATGCTGCCAAGGACTGCTTCAAGCCAAAAAGGGAGCCTGGATCCTGCTACGCATGTGGGGCATTTGGCCACCTAGTCGGACAATGCCCGGAGAGAAAAAGCGTAACCAACAACAATTATGTAAGATACTGTAAGATTTTCTTATGCAATAAGATTGTAACACCATTAATTGCAGCATGCCTCATAGACTCTGGGAGTCCAATATCGTTCGTTAAGAAAAGTTTAATTTCGCAAAAACCATCTTGGAGCCAGTTTCTGAATCATATTTTGGGCTGAATCGAAGCCAATTGAAAACATTTGGAAAAATGTTATGTTATGTTTTGAAAGGAGGAATAAAATGTTTTTTCATTTGAACGTGGTATCGAACGAATCTTTGAGTCATGGGGTGGTTCTTGGCAGAAATTTTATGAATGCATGCGCGCTAAGCTTGGACCTAAACACTTTGAAAATGGTTACGTTAGACGCTGTAAATGTGAAAGCTAATAATCAATTAAGTAATAATTCAGCAATACCGATAGAAAGTGATAGACTGCAAATTAAAACAATGGGCAAACGCATGAGTATAGGAAAAACGAAAAGTTTAATGATAACGCTAATAAAATAGTTAGAGATGAGGTGATTAAAGAAGCCAAAGTTGATAAAATTGTTAGTGATACCATTAGTAAAGAGATTGATGAAATTGTTAGTGATACCGTTAGTAAAGAGATTGATAAGACTGTTAGTGACACAATTAGTAAAAAGATTGATGAAATTGTTAGTTATATACCGTTAGTAACGATGATAATAAAATTGTTAGTGAAGACGTTAGCAAGGATAGTGAAATTGTTACGGAAGTAGTTAGTAAAGCAGGTACTGAAAATTTGATCGATCATACCAGACCAATCAGTTATATAAGTGAAACAGGTACTTCGATAAATGACGATGCGGTCGTTACTGATGAAATCGTTAGTAGCAAAGCTGAGGACACATACAATGAAATCATTGCTCCAGACATTTTTAATATCAATTATTTGGAAGATGAAAAAGTCGATTACATCTGCGGAGAAAATATAAGTCATGAGCTAAAATGTCAACTAAGGCAAACCATCGAAGACTATTATGTAAACACTGTAAGGCCAAAGGAACCTTTAGTTAAATGCGAGATAAAACTTAATTTAGAAAAATCAAAACCGTTTAGCTGTGCTCCAAGGCGACTGTCATATAGCGAAAAAAGATAAACTGCAACAATTATTAGACGAATATTTAAAGAACGGGATAATACGACCAAGTGATTCCGAATACGCTTCCCCTATCGTATTGGTTAAAAAGAAAACAGGGGATTTAAGGTTATGTATAGATTTTAGAAAACTTAACAAGACTTTGATTAAGGACAACTATCCCATACCCCTCATCGATGATTTGCTCGACAAACTAGCCAACAAAATGATCTTTACGAATCTTGACCTCAAAAATGGTTACTTTCATGTGTTTTGTTAATGAGGAATCGATTAAATATACATCGTTCGTGACACCTTTAGGACAATTCGAGTTCCTCAGAATGCCGCAGGGTCTGAAAACGGCATCAGCAGTGTTTCAAAGGTTCGTTAACAAGATATTCGATGATTTGATTAGAGATGATAAAGTTATTGTTTACATGGACGACATAATGGTTGCCAGCAGAAATACACAGGAACACTTAGAAACGCTAAAGGAAGTCTTCATTAGATTAGCGAAAAACAAGTTAGAATTGCGAATAGACAAATGTGAGTTCTTACAATCAAACATAAAATATCTGGGGTTTTTAATAAATGGGCAAGGTATAACAGCAGATGACAGAGGATTAGAAGCAATCAAAAACTTTCCAATCCCAGACAAAGTACAGGTTGTGCAAAGTTTTCTCGGCTTATGCTCCTACTTCAGGAGATTTATAAAAGATTTCTCAACTGTTGCCAAACCGCTTTGCGATCTTTTGAATAAGGATACCAAATTTCAATTTGGTGAAAACGAATTAAATTGCTTTACAATGCTGAAGGAAATGTTAATGCAGGCACCCATTTTATCAATTTATAATCATAAAGACGAGATAGAACTGCACTGTGATGCAAGCGCTCTTGGCTTCGGGGCAGTGTTACTTCAAAAGAACGACGACGGAAAACTGCATCCAATTTTTTATTTTTCCAAGCGAACAACTGCAGCGGAATCAAAATATCACAGCTTTGAGCTGGAAACAATGGCAATTATTTACGCTCTGCGCAGGTTTCGCATATATTTATATGGAAAACGGTTCAAGATTGTGACTGATTGCAATTCCCTTACGTTAACGCTCAACAAAATTGAACTCAACCCGCGTATTGCTAGATGGGCTTTAGAGCTGCAAAATTATGATTTTGAGCTGAGCCATAGAGAAGGCAGCAGAATGCAACATGTAGATGCGCTGAGCAGATGCACAAATATTCTTATAGTAGAAACAAATACGTTTGAAGACAATTTAGTTATTTGCCAAGCCAAGGATCACAAAGTTCAAAAAATTAAGCAACAGTTAGAAGAAAATGAACACAAGCTTTTCGAAATGAGAAACGGTGTAGTTTACAGGAAGAGTAATGACGGAAGATTATTATTCTATGTTCCAACAGAAATGGAAGACCACGTTTTATATAAATATCACAACGAAATAGGACACATAGGTAGAGACAAAATGACAAACATAATTAACAAAAGTTATTGGTTTCCAAACGTTAAAGAAAAAAAAATGTTCCGGTCACATTGAAAATTGTTTGAAGTGCGTTGCGTTTTCGCCTAAATCAGGAAAAGAAGGATATTTACACTCCATTCCAAAAGGAAATATGCCATTTGAGCTAATCCACATCGATCATTACGGTCCGGTTGACTCGGGTAGATCAAAAAAGCACATATTAGTAGTTGTTGATGCCTTTACAAAGTTCGTGCGTTTATATACAACAAGAACAACGAATACTCGAGAGGTCATCGTTTCGTTAAAGACTACTTTAGAGCATATAGCAAACCCAAATGCATAATTTCAGATCGAGGGAGTTGCTTCACATCAAACGAATTCGACGAGTTCATGACAGAGACTGATATTAAACACATTAAAATCGCTACAGGATCGCCTCAAGCAAATGGTCAGGTGGAAAGAGTCAATAGAAGCCTTGGGCCAATGATAGCGAAATTAGTAGAACCAGAAAAGGGTATACATTGGGATGCAGTGATAGACAAAGTAGAACATGCATTAAATAACACACAGCACAGGAGCACAAAGCAAGTGCCTTGTAAACTCTTATTCGGCATAGAACAGAGAGGAAAAATTGTAGACGAATTAAAAGAAAAACTAGAAGAGTTAAATAAAGTACAAGAAAACAAAGATCTAACAGAATTAAGAGATAATGCGGCGAAAAATATAGAGATAGCTCAAGCGTGCAACAAAAAGCAATATGACAAGGGCTTAAAGAAACCTAAGGAGTACAAGGAAGGAGACTATGTGATGGTTAAAAATTTTGATTGCACAGTGGGAGCATCTAAAAATTAATCCCCAAAACAAAGGCCCCTATGTAATCGAAAAAGTTTTAAAAATGACAGGTTTTGTTAAAAGATGTAGAAGGTTTTCAAGTATCCCGTAACCCATATCAAGGTGTTTGGAGTATCAATAACATAAAACACTGGATAGGTAACAGAAATAAAAGCTAATATATATACATATAAGGAACAAATGTAATATATGCTAAGTATACGAATTGTAAGCCACAATAGAATTTCCTTATCTTTAAGTGGATCAGGTGATCCAGCAGTCAGGATGGCCGAGTTGTGGTAGGATAACCCCTATCACTCAGTACGGCAGCCCCATTACAACCTATATCAGCCAATACGGCATCCCTAGCTTAGATTAAGAATCCATAAATGTACGGCCACCCCAGAAAAATACCGAAGATACGGGCACATGAAAAGTATGTAGATCGACGCTCGTTCATTCTAAATGGCGGATGAGTTAAGTAAAGACGTGTTCGGAAAAGTAAATCGTCCATCCTATTTCACTCTCACACCTTTTTGTTTGTTACTTATGTCTATGTCACTCATTTGTTTGTTAAAGCTTTGCGCTTGCTTGCCCTGCTAAACGCTCTCTGCAAGCTCGCTCTTCGCTATCTCCGCTTTGCGTCTGCCTACCGACGTCTGCCGAGCGAAGCTGCGCTTAGCGATCGGAGCGGCAATGTAAAGGGCAGGCAAGCCACACTTGCAATTTGGATGTCACGCATTAAAGTACATATCGTAATTTTATTTCTGCGCCGAGTTTTATTTAATTATTATTTCATTATTATTAAACATTATCTCCACATAAAATTTGGTGACCCCGACGTGATACCTGAGTTGCAGTGTCAATTAATAATCGTTCGCGATCGACATTCGTTATCCTTAGCAAATTTTCGGCGTTTAAGCGCAATTCGGTGCTAAAACATACTTACATACACGCATTGCTGGCTATTAATTTCTCTGTCGCGACAATGCAGTGAACAAAGCGGAATCGGACAGCTCGCACAGCTGCACAGCAAAACGCAGCAGCTGTAATCCCATTGCTCGCGGTTCCCACGATTATACGTATACAGGATGCCTTTTTCGGTCGTGCTGAGTGACTCTTTTAAAACCTCAACATGGCAGCACCTGAGCCTACCAATGTCGAGAACGCCGCAATACCGAGTGATGTAGATTTCTGCAAGCACAAGGCCGAGTCCATCGCGCGCGAACTAAAGGCCATGGATCGCTTTCTCACCAAGGAAGAGCTTGCCGAGTTAGATGAGGCAGAACTTCAAGCTCGCTTAGAGCAAATCGAGCGAATGAATGCGGATTTCGATACCGCTCAAACGATCCTTGAAAGGCTGGATTTCCTGCAGTTAGCTCATGATGCCCGACTGGACTTTTCGAATGTTTATGTGAAGACTAGGTCCAGGCTGTCGCGGGAGTTGATGGCTGCTCGCACGGTTAATGTTGCCAATTCAACGGCTCGGCATACTCTCGAGGAGAATTCGTCGTTGTTCGCCAATAATAGTATAGGCCGTTCTCGAATGCCCGAGTTGCAGCTTTCGCGATTCGGTGGGAACTACATGGATTGGCCAGAATTCCACTCAATGTTCTCGACAACGGTGCACAAAGACCATCTTATACCAATCATCGAAAAATTCCAATATCTTCGTGGATGTCTAGATGGTGCTGCGCTGGATACGATTCCTTGGAGCATTCTGAGGAAAATTACGACAAGGCGTTGAATTTACAAAAGTTGCGATTCGATAATAAACTGTTACATTTTCAGGCACACGTCAAGGCTATTTTCGGGCTGCAAGGGGTGGAGAAGGGCTCGGCTATCGGCTTGCGCGCGCTCACCGACAAAATCAATTCGCACTTGCGTGCACTTCAGACCTTGGCGACCCCTCAGGAGATTTCGGATGGGTTACTGATCTACATCATAGGCACGAAATTGGACCACAAGACCAAGGAGAAATGGGAGGAGAACCAGCCCACCTCAAGATTGCCTCAGTGGCCAGAACGTGTTGCTACCTACTGCCCTCGTCCATGTAACAGATCGTTATGGAGCACTTATCCCATGTCGGGCCATTTTGGATTCTGCATCACAGACAAACTTTGTAACATCTAGACTTGCTAATCAGTTGCAATTGGATCATCGTTCGTCTTATGTTAACATCTCCCCGGTATCGGAGATTCCATTCTAAATTCGAGCAAGTCTGTACATATAGTTGTACAATCCCAGGACGCAAGCAATCGAGCTTCCTTCGCTGCAATTGTCACTCAATTACGGAAATGCAGCCTAACTTCGACCTAGACGCAAAGGATTGGCCAATGCCGAATAATCTAAAACTAGCTGATCCTAATTTCTCCAAGCTCCAACGTATCGATCTGTTGATAGGTTCTGGTTTGTTCTTCGATTTAATGTGCGTCGGACAGATTCGACTATCAGACCAATTGCCAACATTGCAGGAGACAAAACTTGGTTGGATAGTGTCAGGAAGCATTGATAGCTCGGAGAATAAGCGTGCAGTTTTAGCCGCTTTTGAAAATTCCTCTTGCATCTCTATTGACGACTTTCGACCCACAACGCTGGAGTACCAAAACTTAGAGCAGCAATGCAGGAAGCAGCTGCTCGAGTGCCAGGTGCAAGTGGAAAAACTGCGATCGGAGAATCAGGAACTGCAGCGCGAACTTTTCGATATATTAAAACCTACATATCCACGCTAAATGAAATTCAAATTTCAACATTTGAAATTTCTACATTGCTAAATTTCCTGCCATTCTATGCAATTACAGAGGTTCCCGATGATCAAGATGTAATCACGACAAGCCGCCTTCGTAAAGAAGCGCCGATTGCTGCATTCGACGATCATCCCAGCGTAGCCGCCAGCTGCGCCCAAGCAAGCATCAGTAGCTATTATATAGGCACATTGCTATGGGACAGTGTTAGGTACACAAAGGAGGAATATAAATTATAGAGAAAGTAGAAAGGTTCAAGAGCATCCAAACCGTTTTCAGGAAACACTTAAAAATACCTCTAAACTATCACATTAGATTCATTTCAAAGGGATGACCTACCTGTTTGAGGGTTTTTGAATCGCAACATGGAACCAATCGTAAAAAACAGGTCCATTGTCAGTAAGAGGGAGGAGAGAGAATATAAATGAGCGAAGGATCGATTTCGATTTGAGATTATTTTACATGAGTGAGAAAGAGGATTGAGATCGAAGTTAGTTTACATTATCGCCGATAGGGGGCGCCACCAAGTAGTAAGGAAAAGGGACGGTCGTATATTTACTATGAGTAGCATTATTTAATTTGTATGTCTTCCTATTATAATTTTATTCTTTGTGTGCTCCTGTATATATCTCCATTAATTATGTGTTTTCTTATTATTCAACCCTCTATACGGACATCTAGAAAACCAGAACACAACTCGCAATGAAATGTCCTCATTTCGAAATGAAAATGAACTGGCCTATCTTAATAACTTACAGTTCTTATATAGGAAGTGATGACCATATGAACAAAAATTGTATGCATTTTATTCTGTTTATATAATTTTTTCATGTTGACGGTTATAATAATAATGAAATAATATACTGCAGTGTATCTATAATTCATCCCTTATTACTCAACAACCAATCAGATTTAAGACATCTGGTCTTTACAGCTTTAAAACCATTTACTTATTATCACTCCACTACCAATCTGCTCAGATCACATTTGTATAAAATTGAATTAATGAGAGTATAAAAGATCATGCAATCTTTTAAATAATTTAGTATAAATCCGTTAGTAGATTGAATAGTTTCTATTACTACAATGGTATGTAAGCAACTTTTTATTTCTGTATATAAAAGGATAACCACTTAATAAAATATATACATAGGCTTTCCTAGAATTACTTAACGAGACAAAGCCGGCGATTGGTTACACCAAGGTTGAGGACCTATGCATAGGATTTGAGTACAAGATCAATGGATGGAAAATCAAAAACATCATTTGGAAATAAAGTAGTCCTTTATTTAACTGATAAGGACAACGAACAGCTTTGGATATTTTTACCTAAAAGTTATGTAACCAAATTTTCCACAAAAACGCCCTTTAAGATGTTGAAGGAGCATGGAATTTCACATCTTATATATAAAGGAAAAGAGATGACTAGATACAGCACTGCCCATTTCCAATTTATATGTAAAGAGTAAATAAAGACTTCAATGGAATAAATTTTATATATGTACATATATGTAAGAGAATAAGATACTATAAATGAAGACTTCAATGGAATACATCTTATATATGTAAGAGAAGAAGAGACAACTATACATGTAAAGAAAAAATAAGGAAAAAGGTTGAGAATATACATATGTAAAAAAAGATGACTAGATATAGTATTGATCATTTCCAATGCATAGGTAAAAAAAAAAAAAGGTTGAGAATATACATATGTAAAAAAGAGATGACTAGATATAGTACTGATCATTTCCAATACATAGGTAAAGAAAAATATAAGGGTAGCAGAGCAAAGACGTGGATATAAAGAGTCCTGCTCTTTGAATCAATAACAGTATCAGATTCAAGAAGTCAGCTGCAAGATGTACGCGAAGCAAATAAAACTTTTTTGATGCAATTCGAAGAGATGATCTTCGAGGAGCACATACAAACTCTGGAAAACCTGATGAACATTTTGGAGGATCTGGAGGAAAAGGAGCTTCAGTACTCCAAGTTTGGCTTTCATTATAAGCTGTGCCCCTGGAGCGATGATGATGCAACGGACGGACCTGACACATGCCTGTGTCATACCCTACCAAACAAGAAAGCTGAAGCTATAGACTTAATGCTTAAGTACTATAACTTAACTAAAAGAATGTATCCCAGCTCAAAAAATCAATAAATATCTTAAATATCTTTGAAATAACATTGTGTTTTTATTTTAAACAAATTTTCTTAAACATTTTTATTATTAACTTATCATTATAATTAAAATCATTTTTCTTAAATTGTTTTAAAAACAATTTAATGTTTTTTGTTGCTTTTAAATATTCCATATAGGATACAGTAATGACCGCATGTATTTGAAAAATATCCTTGCAGTGGTTGTTTATTAAATGTAAACTTTGTTGAATTTTTCCTTAATATTTTTAAAAATTCTTTATTTTGAGGATATTGACCATATGAATCAAAAAATTCTGCTGAATATTTGTTAACAAAGTAAAAAGCAACCCAATGGGTTCCTGGATGGCTTGAAGAATCTGTGTTTGCTATTATTAAAGCAGGATATTTCGAAATTACTTTGGGCAGCTGATCAGAGGGATAAACTCCTTTAAAAATTGTTTTTGTTTTTGAATGCTTGGAAAGCAACTTATCGATTTGCAATGTATTCATTTTTACAATAGAACACGAATATTTCTATGTTTATCAATATCAATCATTGAGTCATATTCACAGTATACCAGACAAGTAACTGCTTCTGTAAGAGGCTCAGAAAATCGTCCTTCAATTCGGATGGCTCCTTGAGAAATTAAATTTGAGCATACAGTTGAATTGTGATGGTCTGCAGTTAAGTCAAATGCTAATATAAAACTGTTTTTATCAAACATTTCCTTTGTAATTTGTAAGCCTCGATCATAATGTTTTATTCCACTTGATCTGAATAGCATATTATATCCTCTAGAGCTTTGAGCATTTTCAGAGTTCGAGAAATCAAACTCAAGTGCCTGCGATGGCACTTGTACTCCATTAACCAATAGATTAAAGCGTTGAATTTTAAAATGATCAAAATTGAAGGGGTTCAAAGCCCGATTTCCAGAATATGATTTGTTTTTACCATGCAAAAAGCCAAAAATTCGGAAGCTGTCCAATAACTGCATTGTCAATTGATAATGTATTATTTCCTGGGTATATTGTAAATGATTTTACTTGAACTTTGCTGTATGGATAAATGGCATTTTTAGTTTGTAAAACATGATGATGAGCCAATAAAATGCTCGGATTAATAGTTATATGGTTCATGAATAGTTGTGCCTCCAATATTTTAAGATTTGATTCAGTTTCAGATTCCATTAAATAAAATGCTGTTTTTCAATGTTAAAAGTAATCCTCAAATCCACATTATTTATAAGCAGTTTTGGTTGATTAAATATATCTCCATGAACTTTTCCGAATAGTTCAACCTTATTACTGTTTTGAAAAATATTTTTGAGCATAATGGATCCATCGGTGTTAACGTATCTACCAGATAATAATTTACCATAATTAGGATAATAACCTTGAGTGGCTAAGTGACTTTCACTAGCGTCACTACCATAGTTTAAAATCGTTTGCAAATACGATCTATAATGATAGTTATTATCACTCTGAGAAACCAATATATTATTTAAATATACGGACGAACTTCTAAACATTGAATGCAAAATATTGTTCACTACTCCAACATCGTTTCCTTCAATGTTGGCATTATCACTTTTCTTAGTTGCACAACAAGTCTTAAGTAAACACTTGATAGGTCTCGATATGTTTCCCCGTTTCCTAAGCAAACGAATTCAATTGAAGAAGCACTGTCCAACGAAGCTATGGGGTTATATGAAACTTCTTCTGTTCTCAGAATAGTGCTTTGTGTAGGATGTGGCTCAAACAGATCCAATTCGCTTTTCATACATTCAATATGGGTGGTCATTTTGATTTAGAAAAAATGTCTCTTATAGTTAATTTTTTTTGTTGATTTTTTTTTTTTTTGGGTCTCGACTGCGTATGTTTGCGTCCCTCTTTAGATGATAAATGAGATAGTTTTTTCCTAGACCTTCTCTTTTTATTCTTTTTACCTGCCCCATTTTGGAATCTGGTTAACTTATTAATGGCTTTATTTGATAGGTTTTGCAAAGCAATTTTGCTTTGTTCTTGAATAATGGTTCTTAGAGGTTTTCGACCAAACTCATTTATTACAGCCTTTCCAGTCTCAGAAGCTTGGTTTTAATTGCGTTAATCCCCGAAAGGAATAGTGGTTTTATGTAATTAAAAAGACCACTAAAAAAATTTCCAATTCCTCTACCTTGCTGGATAACTCTGGGTGAAACATAAAGACTTCCTATATGATTCAACCCTCCTCCACACTGATTTAAATAATATTGTTGATAAGATTTCGTCATGATGGTTATTTCTACTCTGAATAAATTTCCATCTTTACAGTATTATTTATAGCATTTCTTTTCGTTTTCTAAAGTGAAGCGTGACAAAAATTGGAATTGCTGAAGATTCAAATGGTACTTTATATCCTTTGGAATCGGTAATTAAGATCGAAATTTCTTTTGGCGACCATATTTCAATGGGATAATATTCAATATTGTTGAATTGTATAAGTTGCTCTTTGCCATTATAATGTAATACTCGAAGACAGCGAGGTCTTTTATTTCCAACACATCTTGGTTTGATAATGTCAGTGTAAACAAAAATCAACCCATTTTCAAACTGTTCAGACTCTATTGAGTCATTTTCATATCTAAATGTTTCTCCATTTACTAAGCTAATAACGAATTCTGTTGTTTCTTCAGATACAATTGAGGTATTCTCAGGCCTGCTTTTTATACATTTATTTAGATATAAGTCTGTAATTCCTACTTCCCATTCATCGTTCATGTTTTCAGGAATATTTACAATGTTTGTAAATGCACACTTAACGTTATCATGATATACATTTAACGAATCATTACTAAGTAATGTCACGAAAAACTCTGTTAAATATACCATTTTTACTTTCTACGTTCTTTGCAGTTTATTAATTATAGGAAAACCAATTAATTTTGTTTTTTCCAATTTGTACGGCCTTACTGTTTCTAACAGACCTCGTCAACTTTTCCCGTCCACTTACGTATTTCAAGTCTTGAAATGGATTTGTTTCACTTTTATACCTCTTAAGTTTAACTCTTAGTTTTCGCTGTTTATCAGTAAGCTTCACTTTAGTCAATGCTGGTTTTTTCGATGTGTGAGTGTCTAAAAATGAAGTATCCTCAACTTTACGCTTATTATGCTTTGAGTTGAAAGATTTTTCGGTCAGAAAATCTTCATCATCGATGTCGATAGGTAAATCAGGATACTCGTTGGTGATAGAGAGTTCATTTTTGAGGAATCATTATTTGTATTGTTAGGAATAGAAGTGTTGGGTTTTACATCTAACCAAACTGACTCGTCTTGTGTTTGTATTCCAATGCTTTGAGGTGGTGAAAGTGGTTTTTCTGAGTTGTTCGTATATCCATTGTCTTATTTCTTTTTTTATTTTGATAGTAACACAATTCTTGACGTATTTTAATCCATTTATTAAAGTCACTAGTTTTTTATCATTTAAAATAGGCAAAAACGTTATATTTATTAAATCGTTTTTCTGGGCATTATTTACCAATTTGTTATATGCATTCGGATGCATTAAAATAACTTTGTTTAATTGATGCTTATTTCTAAGCATTGTTCAATATTTTTCCAAAAATCCCCGAAAGCAATGAACTTATTAGAATAGGTAAAAATCCTCCTTTTTGGATGAGAACTTTTCTCTTAGAATTTATTGACCGTTTTGGACATGAAATAAAACGTAATGCATTTTTATACTTTTTTTTAGAGCATATAGTTGCTTTTTGATATCTTATGATTTCCTCGTAAAGTATTCAACACTATCTCCACTAATGCTTTTACCAACTCAATGTCACAATTACTTATAATTGCATTTCGAAGTTTACTATTTGCCCTGTTGAGCACATACTATAAATGTTTGTTCGCTTTCAGTCGATTTAGATTCTTTTTGTAAACCATTTTCATCTGAAAAGCAAACTGTATACACAGAATTAAAAATATCTGTTCGAAATCTAAGGAGATCATTTATTCCCTGAGTAAGATCAATAAGTAAATAACCATGTGGTTCATCTGTCACCTCCTTATATATTCTGAAGAGCTCCTGAGAATTTTCAGGATAAATTTGTCTTGCTAAGCATTGAAATTGTAGCTTATCTCTAGGGTTTTTGAACGCAACGATGTATTTTGTGTTTAATGAAATATCTCGAGTATGTGATGATTTATGAAATATATTTTGTGTTACTACTATTACGGATAAATTTCTGTGGTGTGATCCTTTTGTAAATAGCTCACATACATTTTTATTAAATGCACCCATCATTAAGTCATCTAGTATTAAGAGAATAGGCTCATTATTTTCATTTTCAATTGTTTCGGGAACTCCTTTATAGTATTCGATGTTATTAAAATTTGGTTTAGCATGCTCCTCTCCATAACACCAAATTATTCGATTAATTGAAATGCTTAGCAAGTCATTCCTTTTGTTTATTAAATTTTCTAAAAACGTGGTCTTACCAGACCCTGAAGGTCCGCAAATAAGCATTGTAAAAGGATGTATAAATAGTTTAAACATTTTTGGTTATATTTTATTTATTGATATTTTATAAATGTTTTCTAACATCTAAGATATTCTAATTACGTGTCTCTTGATCGCGTTTTTTGTGGCAGTTTTTTCGAAATGAGTATCAGATCCGCAATAATCACAGTAAACAACTTGTGTGTATCCGCTTTTGCGAGGATCCTTTTCAAACAAACGCTTAAATGAATCCATTTTAAACAACTAGTTACTACAAGTGTTTAATGCAGTAGACAGCGTAGTTCGAATTTTCCAAGATAACAAATAGCTTAAATAAATTATTTAGAGCACATCTAAGAGGTATTTTTTGTGGATCTTACAGTTTGTAAAAAAGTTTGGATAAAATGTGAGACTTTTTCCTATATCGATATCAATAATATTATTTTTTAAATACTTAGATAAAAACTTTTTTTAATTTCACCACGTACAATGACGGTGCTAAATCTATTTAGTGGTGAAAGTATTTCACCTAAACTTAAATATGATATTTCACCATCTGACCATTCCAATCCATTTATGGTCTGACGATTAATATTTTGTTGTTTAATCATTTCACTATCCAATTCATTTAGATGATATGGGGGCTTGAAATGAAAGAAGTTTGGTGTTACTGTTCCGGTTTGCATAAACGCCAATTCCTTAATAAAAAGTTGTTTATTATTTCCAAAGAGATATTGAAAATCAACTATAACGCTTGAATTCCTGTCGATTGTGTTCATGTTGGTTTGAGATTTTGTAAGAAACTGAATGAGTCGGCGATGTCTATCGTCTTTATATACAGCCCAATTCAGTAAGAGTTCTTAGTTTAACAAAAGCATTCAACCCTAATGGACACGCTTCAATCAAAAAAGAATTAGGTCCACTAGAAAGAAGCAGGATCACGAAGTCATTTTCGGTCTCGAATATTATGTAGTACATAATTTAAAGCTAAAATGCGGTTTTTCAACTACAAGAAAATTCACTCCAATGATATGGATGCAGCAAAGCAAAAACAATTTCGTTGGTTTAGATAAAGATGAATGGATGCAATTGGTTACATACAAGGAGTATATCCAATTGAAACTTGATCAGTATGATTTTTTGATGCCTGATACAATTATAGACCATCCATTATTGACCACTATTAAATGTCATTTTAGATTTCGAAAATCAGATAAGCAGTATGTTTTTATAATAAATCAGTTTGGAAATAAAATTGAATTTGATAGTGAGTCCTGGAGATCATTTTAAGATTAGGCATTTTTTTTTACCACATTTTTATGTTGGAATACGATACTTAAGCAACAAATTATATACCTTTACTATAATAATATTATTCCTAAGTGTGCAGCCTTACAAAAATATGATGTTCAACTAGCTGATTTGGACGGTACTTATGATAGAAATGTGCAAATAGATTTAACCCGTTTATGCTTTGAAATTTCAAAAAAAAATGTGTAATCAAATAAAACGCGATGTTCTTGAATATAAGCAATCACTTTTAAATAAGCAATCATCCCAACCAAACAATAAAAAATAAAAAATTATATTTAAAATGAGTAAGCAACAAGTTGTTAATGAAATACATAAACCTGCTAGAAAAAAATTTTATTCGTCGTAAATTCGTACAAAAGGGAATTAATGACACGTGGCAAATCGATTTAGTTGAAATGATACCCTTTTATAAGGAAAACAAAGGATTTAGATATTTGCTAACAGTGATTGACACGTTCTCGAAGTATGCATATGCAGTTCCCGTTAAGTCTAAAACAGCTTTAGATGTTTCATCAGCATTGAAGAAAATATTCAAAATATCTAAACATATACCTAAAAATATACAATCTGATCAAGGAAAGGAGTTTTTCAATGTAGCCTTCGGGGAGTTAATGAAAAAAAAAAATAACATTAACCATTACCATACATATACACACCTTAAGGCATCTATTTGTGAACGTTTTAATAGAACATTAAAAAATCGTATGTGGAAAATGTTTAGTATGCAGGGTAAACATATATGGATTTATATCTTGCAAGACTTAGTAAATGATTACAATAATTCATATCACCGTACTATAAAAATGAAGCCTATAGAAGTAACCAAACAAAATGAAGAGTTTATTTTGAAAACAGCTTATAATATTTGTAAGGTATTTCCTAAACACAAGTTTTCCATTGGTGATCCTGTTAGAATAAGTAAAAATAAAGGTATTTTTACGAAGGGATATGATCCAAACTGGACAACAGAAGTTTTAAAATTTTAAAAGTAAAGTCTACTAATCCTGTAACATATGAACTGCAGGACTATAAGGGGAAATGATCAAAGGCTCATTTTATGATCAAGAACTCCAGAAAGTGAAAGATGAAAATGCTTTCTTAGTGGAAAAAATACTCAGAAGGAAAAAAAGGAACAAGTTTTTGTTAAATGGTTAGGTTTTGATGAAACACACAATTCATGGATAGATAAAAAGAGTATATTAAAATAATTAAACACACAAAATAGTTATCAGATTTGATTTATTTTGGTATATTTACATTAAATACATTTTATTTTACATTAAAAATATAGTTTTAATTATATACAAATTAAAAATGGTAATAATATAATGTTAAATTTACTTATACAATATTTCGTGTATTATTACTAGCATCTAAAATATGTTGAATTTCACAGTGGTTATGAGCTAATGTTGAAATATTATCAGGTAATATACATCTTTTGTCATCCTTATAATTTAGACTTATCTTATTTACAATTTCAGTATAAATTTTATGACCCCTACTTCTAATAACTCTTTGTTGTCCATAATAGGTTTTTTTATGTTTTATGCATTCAATATAATGAGTATGAGATAATCTTTTCACTACTGACTTTTTACGCCTTTTACCTTTTTACGTTATAGTCAGTGTTCTCATCTCTAGCAACTAAATATGAGTATGCTTTCGCTTTTAATCCTGCAAACGACGTCATTATTCTACCTGCATTTTCGTCTTTCATTAATCCTAGTTCTTTGTTATTAGCCAGATTTATACTGAATCTGTTTGAGGCTTGGTAATTGGATGTATCAAAGCGATTAGGATTGTCTTTAATTAAATCATAAAAATCTTCTTCTGATGATATAATAAATGAATCTGTATCCATATAGAGTATTTTTGACGATGGACATTTTACAGAATGAAAATTATAGAAATAGTCATACATTAACCATTTCGAAAGTTCTAGTACACTAACTCCAATGTAAATGGGCTTATCATACAAAATTCGAGACTTAGTTGATTCAATTGCAGCCAAATTATTTCCAAAGATTTCAACACTGTGGAAATTGTGTCTCGCTATGCGTTGTCTAAACCCTGCTGAGTTCTGTCTTGAATTATAATGTTTAACTAATGCAACCTCACGACGTTTTTCTACATTTTCCATAGTTTTGCCGTAAACGGCATTAACCATTAATTTATAAAAGTTTATCTCAAAGTCATTGCTAGCTAATTTTCTAAGAGATGTATTGAGGTCAATATAAGGTTTCAGCCAACAGGACTGATTAAAAGATACAACTCGAGATATTTTTTCTAAAATCATGCCTTGCTCTATACATAACTGTAGCTGTTTCAAATGTATTATATAGTTATTTTTATCGGATAAGTCAGCTATTAATTTTGTCTGCTTTCCTCCTGGTGGAATCTTATTTTCTGGGCAAAAGGTAAGCTATTATGCTTATTATGAATATCATCAGGATATCGCAAATCTACTTCTAAAATATATCCTACATCACTAGATGTCGATATGCTAAGAACGTTGAAAGATGAAATTTCATCGTTACTTAGAAATTTAAAATTAGAAAATGGAAGGGGTTGACTCATAGCCCATCCATATAAGTTGTTGGCGTCAATATATGAAAGGAAATTTATGGGTTCGCTAGGTTTAAGTTTATTATTTAAATATTTGTTATTTGCTGTTGCAATCCGTTGAGTACATTGGGTCAACCCTCCACGAACAGCAGTTTTTAAAAATTATAAATGTCAGGATCACTAACAATTCTAATTCTACCTTTGTGTATTTTAGCATTGCATCCCATGAAACTGAAGGAGCAGTAACATAATTAATGGGATCTAACCTGTACACTCGGGAACAAAGACTCCTAAAATTCTCAAACACATCAGCAAGAATTAAAACATTGCTTTCCAAATATAATTTTAAATAATCTTTGATACATTTGCAATTAAATGCGCTCCAAACCTTCTGAGCAAAGTTGTAGTCTTCAACACTACATTCCTCATCATTTAGTGAATTATAAAAATGTTCTCTCGAAGGAAGCAGGGGTTCATCAAATTTATTAAAACTATCTAAATAATCATAGGGAAATACACCTTTTCGTCGAAGCATATCAAATTTTTCACCTTGATATTTAGTTTTCAAAATTTTAAAATTCGCTATGTCCATATAACTAGCGAGTTTTTCTAAGCTTGAATTTAAAAATCTATTTGAATCTATGTATCTGATTTTATATTGATGAAGATAAGATTCATCGAGTTTACAAATTTGAGTTAACGCAATATATAACTCTTTATTTTATTGCAATTGCAAGATGTAACAAATAAATGTATATCATAACGTGACAAGTTATGAAAAACTACAGGGAAAAAGGGATCGCTTAATCTAAATGTCTGTTTACACACCTTATGAATAGGCCCTACATACTGGCCTGTAAACTGATCAAAGAATTTTTCTCGATCATCATCAGAAATTTGTTTCTCGCAGGCATAGCACACGCCGTGCTCCTGATAATCCTCATCCCAAATGTTAAACTGGTAGATTGGTTTTATAGGACTTCCAGTACTTCTCATAAAGTCCATCGGTTTTCATCCTAAGCGCTTGACAAAATTTTTGGATACAATCCGGTCCTGAAATAACGAAATCATAATGCTTATGAGTTTATTA
Source organism: Drosophila lowei (assembly GCA_008121275.1). Lineage (NCBI taxonomy): Eukaryota > Metazoa > Arthropoda > Insecta > Diptera > Drosophilidae > Drosophila > Drosophila lowei. The sequence continues at coordinate 21,639 of VHIG01000042.1, read as the reverse complement.
CCTTTGTTGTATTGTGAAAATATTTACCTTCATATGTCCACATCGGATTTAGATGAGTATTGTATTTATGTACAATATAAAATGATGCTGCACATGCTGTATGCTTTTGAGCCATAGTAGTTGATGATTTTGATGGATCATTAAGGTTTATATGGTAATTTTCCAAAACTGCTTCGATGTCAGCATAAATTACTACTGGTGGTGATAGTTTTTAGAAAAACTTTTGAATACAGTTTTGGTATTAGGTTCAGGATACAAAGCAGCAACTTTTCCACACTCCTTAGTGTCATGAATAGTGTTTGTTGTACTATAAAATTGCAAACAGTTCTCGCAAAAATATGCAGTATTATGGGATTTACTATGTTGTGAATAACATAATTTCCTCATGCACGTTATATATGCATAATGCATCATTTGCGTATTATCACTATTGATTCCAAGCAAGTTTATGTGGTGAGTTCGAATTTTCTTAGTCCTCACTGTGGGTCCTACAACGTTTTTTCCATATTCATCGACTTCATATACATTGATGCTAAAATCCTCATTAGCTGATTCGAAACGCTTGATTCCTTTGCTTGTTATTGGAAACTCAATTCCAGAAAAATTCAATCTTACTCCTTCATAATATATGATGTCTTGCCGTATGTTTCCGCACCGATAGGATGATGGTATTGTTAACTTATCTCGGGCAATTTTTTTTTAATGCTGCCGTTTGATATACAGTTTTAAGGTGTTTTCCATAGGCTAATGATGATAAAACACACCACTTGAAACAAAAATCATCGTCATTTTTAACATTTATTAGTGCATTTCGTGACTTAATTTTTTTGGAGCTTGGATAAATCTGTTTGCAGCGATATGCTCCAGTTTTATCATGGTTAGCTCAAAATATTTAAAACTTTTATTGCCCAACCTGAATCCTTCTCCTGGAATTCACTGCTGAGAGTTATTAAATTTTCGATGGTATCATTTAGATGCTCATCAATCAGCTCGTTTTCATATATTGGCTTGTATGGTGTATTGAAATGCTTCATTGTTTCCGTTAAGCTTTCATCATCAGTTTGTTTAACGTATAATCCATATACCTTTAAATTGTATTTTATTGATCTGTACTCACTCATACAGTGACGCAATAAATGGATAATATCATTTTTGCAATCATGAAAAATCTCTTTTAAATCAATCTGTTCACTTTTATTTGAGTGAACACGATATGATTTTAAAGGAAATCGCGACTCCGTTGAAATTAAAATGACGTTTTCATTTTCCTCCAGTTGCGCTGCTCTTGCATTCTTATGTTTGTCTGACATCATATGGCGTCTTTCCCTAGACGGAGGAAAACTTTCACCGCAAATTGAACAGTCAATCATCCTTAGTTCCATCGGAGTATCCAATCTAGGCCGTTTTGAAGCTCCTGACGTTGAAGGGCCTTGGAGATCACTTGAAGTAGATCCTCTGCTCATTAGAACCTCAAAAGCATTTCGAGGTCCCAAGCATGATTCATAATGAGAATCAAACTCTATTAAGTCTATGGACTTAGAGCAAAGGTCACACACCACATTATTACGAGAGCATCTCGCATAATGAGATTGAAACTCTATAAAGTCGACGGACTTATCACACATGTTGCACTTAATTGCTGATGCCATTTTTATTTTTTTTATTTTTTGAACTGACCACTTTCACTTTTGAAATAGGACTAAGGGTTTTCTTTCTAAATGACATCCTATTTATCGCCCCAAACACCTACTTAATATTTCGTATACAAAACGACCTGTACCTGTTTACAAACCTGTTTCAAACGATTCCTATTGGGCTATCTAATAATATGATGTAACCTGTACCTATATTCTACCTGAAATCCACTTATTCTTTTTGTGTAATCCTCACTTGGAAGAAACCTGTTTCAAACGAATCCTATGATTCTCTTGTAATAAGAGGAAGTGAAATTCAACCAATCAAAAGTAAAACAGATAACATTGAAAATAAATAGTGTTTAAATGTGTTGTATTTATTATTTTAAGAAAAATACATCAAATATTCTTATTATATAAATATGTATTCGTATTATTACAATTTCGCCTCAGTTATTTTTACCGCAGCAATTAAATCATCATCATCTTCGTCCCGAAGTAGTTCCTGGAGTCGAGATCTTTTATCGTGGTCCTGATTATCTACTAAATCGAAAATGCTGTCATCATCCGGGAAAATGTATGATGGATTATCATTATTAGGCGTTGCATTCCTTGGCTCATCGTCGTCATCATCCCATTTAATCTGACTTAACCAGTTGAAGTTATCGAGATTGCTCTCGAGATAGGTTTGGGTCTTAATCCCAAAAATCAGGGATAGGTCTACGGAGCTCGGCTGAGAGTCCAGATTTATGGTTGATTCCGGTTGGGAATCGATAAAAATGATTTCGAGGTCATCCATCGTTGTTAAAAGATGACTAGTTTCTGTACTAGCTGTTAGCTGTGAGTAGCTATTATATAGGCACATTGCTATGGGACAGTGTTAGGTACACAAAGGAGGAATATAAATTATAGAGAAAGTAGAAAGGTTCAAGAGCATCCAAACCGTTTTCAGGAAACACTTAAAAATACCTCTAAACTATCACATTAGATTCATTTCAAAGGGATGACCTACCTGTTTGAGGGTTGTTTGAATCGCAACATGGAACCAATCGTAAAAAACAGGTCCATTGTCAGTAAGAGGGAGGAGAGAGAATATAAATGAGCGAAGGATCGATTTCGATTTGAGATTATTTTACATGAGTGAGAAAGAGGATTGAGATCGAAGTTAGTTTACATTATCGCCGATAGGGGGCGCCACCAAGTAGAAAGGAAACGGGACGGTCGTATATTTACTATAAGTAGCATTATTTAATTTGTATGTTTTCCTATTATAATTTTATTCTTTGTGTGCTCCTGTATATATCTCCATTAATTATGTGTTTTCTTACCCTATATTCAACCCTCTATACGGACATCTAGAAAACCAGTCCCTTACTATGTTTTTGTATAGGATGTAAATATCAGAAACTTCAACCATTTGTTTCCCAATTCAATGTTAATAAAATATCCTATAAGTATTTATTTAACATGATCAGTTCATAACATAGCAACAATTTTTTTCCCAATTCAATGTTAATAAAATATCCTATAAGTATTTATTTAACATGATCACGTAATAACATAGCAACACGATGCACACTTATAATCAACATGTTGCCAAGCTGTACATGCTTAGGCACATGCTGCAGCAGCATGTTGCGAATTTGGTAATTCAGTATAAAATTCGATCCAACCGTCCCTTTTCCTTACTACTTGGTGGCGCCCCTATCGGCGATAATGTAAACTAACTTCGATCTCAATCCTCTTTCTCACTCATGTAAAATAATCTCAAATCGAAATCAATCCTTCGCTCATTTATATTCTCTCTCCTCCCTCTTACTGACAATGGACCTGTTTTTACGATTGGTTCCACGTTGCGATTCAAACAACCCTCAAACAGGTAGGTCATCCCTTTGAAATGAATCTAATGTGATAGTTTAGAGGTATTTTTTAAGTGTTTCCTGAAAACGGTTTGGATGCTCTTGAACCTTTCTACTTTCTCTATAATTTATATTCCTCCTTTGTGTACCTAACACTGTCCCATAGCAATGTGCCTATATAATAGCTACTGCGGACAATTTATATCCGCTGGCGGACAACTTATCTCCGCTGACGAACAACGTTTCTCCGCTGGCGAACAATCTCCGCTGGCGAACAACTTATCTCCGCTGGCGAACAATTTATCTCCACTGGCGGACATCTTGTCTCCACTGGCAGACAATTTATCTCCGCTGGCGGGAAATTTATTTCCGCCGACGAACAACTTATCTCCGCTGGCGGACAACTTATCTCAGCTGGCGGACCACAAATCTCCGCTGGCGAACAACTTATCTCCGCTGGCGGAAAACTTATTTCCGCCGACGAACAACTTTTCTCCGCTGGCGGACAACTTATCTCCGCTGGCGGACAACTTATCTCCGCTGGCGGAAAACTTATCTCCGCTGGCGGACATCTTGTCTCCGCTGGCAGACAATTTATCTCCGCTGGCGGGAAATTTATATCCGCTGGCGGACAACTTATCTCAGCTGGCGGACAACTTGTCTCCGCTGGCAGACAATTAATCTCCGCTGGCGATGTCCTCGGGATGTGGGATGGCGTCCAGGTCGCTGACGGCCGGTGGCTCTGCACCTTCGGTGGCGATGTCCTCGGGACGCGGGATGGCGTCAAGGTCGCTGACGGCCGGTGGCTCTGCACCTTCGGTGGCGATGTCCTCGGGACGCGGGATGGCGTCAAGGTCGCTGACGGCCAGTAGTCCTGCATCTTCGGTGTCGATGTCCTCGGGATGTGTGATGGCGTCCAGGTCGCTGACGGCCGGTGGCTCTGCACCTTCGGTGGCGATGTCCTCGGGATGCGGGATGGCGTCAAGGTCGCTGACGGCCAGTGGCTCTGCATCTTCGGTGTCGATGTCCTCGGGATGCGGGATGGCGTCAAGGTCGCTGACGGCCAGTGGCTCTGCATCTTCGGTGTCGATGTCCTCGGGATGCGGGATGGCGTCAAGGTCGCTGACGGCCAGTGGCTCTGCATCTTCGGTGGCGATGTCCTCGGGACGCAGGATGGCGTCAAAGTTGCTGACGGCCGGTAGCCCTGCATCTTCGGGGGCGATGTCCAACCCGTCTATCCGTTCGAGAAGGTTGAGCATATCAAGGGCCCCGAAGAGTGCCGGAAGCGGTGGCTCTTCCCAGCGGAGCATCTCTTTTTCGAACTCCGTCGGCTCGAATTGCTGGCGGTATCCGCGTGCGGTGGCACCTGGCAGCCCGTCAGGAATAGTGATGGCCTCTGCCCCCTCGTCGGGGCTCGGACCCGGAGCGGTGAAGTCGGCTGCTTCTCCTACGGTGGCGTGTCCAGGGCCCTGCGCGTGCTCTTCGGCGACCTGGTCGGGGTTGACCTGGCTGGGGCCCTGAGCGTGGGTGAACGTGGCTTTGGCGACGTTGCCAGGGCTTGGGTCCCTGGCGTTGGTGGCCACGTCTCCTGTAATATTGACGTGATCGGGGTCTGAATCGTGCCCCTCGATGATCTGGTCGATGCGTGGCCAGCTTACGACGTCGCCGCATAAATTTTTCCAGCTGAGGACCTCTGGGTGGACTTGGCATTCTCGCGGAGTGGGGCGAAGAATCAGTTCCTCGATGATCTCCCAGTCGACTGGGGGCTCCGGCCTGGCTTTTGTCGTAGTTCTCCGTCGGCGGGGGTCTCTCGCATTCGATGAGCTGTGAATAGGAATGGACTTGTTGACTACAGGCAAGAAATACTTTGATACTCTATGAGTGCGGCGGAGCGGTTATAGACTTAATGAGAATCTCCAAAATGTCGGCCTTGGTTGGTCCCTTCGGTACAATCACGGTTGCGGTTTGCCCTTGAAGGAACAGCCACGCCCGCTTCGTTCGGTGCGTCGTTCTTCGAAGGATATCCGGGTCCCGGAAGCGGATGTATCCAGGAGAAGCAGCCACGCACGCCTCATTCGGTGCGTCGTTCCTCGTAAGATATCCGGGTTCCTGAAGCGGATGTGTCCAGGAGAAGCGGCCACGCACGCCTCGTTCGGTGCGTCGTTCCTCGCAAGATATCCGGGTTCCTGAAGCGGATGGGTCCAGGAGAAGCAGCCACGCCCGCCTCGTTCGGTGCGTCGTTCCTCGCAAGATATCCGGGTTCCTGAAGCGGATGTGTCCAGGAGAAGCAGCCACGCACGCCTCGTTCGGTGCGTCGTTCCTCGCAAGATATCCGGGTTCCTGATTGGTTTCGTCTCTGTGTATCCGGGGTGTCAGCATCGTCGTGGCGGTTTGAGTAGATCTGCGTTGTAATCAAGATTGTTGTATATTGGTTCGGTCAGGGTCGTCTTCACTGTCCGTCCTGATCTGGTCGGTCTTTTCGTCATCTTCGTCGATGGTCGGGTAGAACGCCTTCAGGTCGTTCAAACTGGCTGATCGCTGCTTACGTCCGTTTAGAACCTGTAATCGGACGAGATTCGGAGAGAGAAACTTGGTCACCCGGTATGGTCCCTCGAATTTCGAGGCCAACTTGGAGGCGAAGCCTTCGGCTGCTTTGGACAGAGTGTGGCGACGTAACATCACTTGGGATCAATAGCCGGTTTCCATTCCCTACGGCGGAGGTTGTAATGTCGTTTTTGCTCCTCTGATGCTTTGTCGCAGTTTGTTTTTACGATTTCGAACACCTCTCTCATCTCTCATCGTCGCAAACGAAGGTACGAGGGGTACCAAAGCGGCTTAGGATTCTTTCTCGGAATGATCTTTCCAGGTGTGGCGTAGTTGCCTTGCGTAGAGGCACCAGTTCGACCCACTTACTAAATGCGTCGAAGAAAACCAGGAGGACGGTGTTTCCATGTTTGGAGCGGGGCAACGGCCCAACAAAGTCGGCGCATAACACGCTGAAGGGTTCGTCAACTTGTCTGGTGAACATTTTCCCCGCCGGTTTGAACTGGCTCACCTTGTATTTTTGGCACACTACGCATTGGCGAACGTATCTGGCGACTTCTCGGAACAGGCCTGGCCAGTAGTACTTTTGGGCGACTCGTGTGCTTGTTTTTCGGATTCCTAGATGTCCGGCCGTCGGGTGGTCATGGCATTCTTTTAGTACGCGTCGTCTATGTTCTGCAGCGACGCAGAGTTTCCATGGGGTGGAGTCTTCCTCTTCGGGCACGGTGTGCAGGCGCCGATACAGTTGTCCACTCTCGCTTCGGTAGTCTTCATATTTGCCCGGCTGCTGCCTGATTCTCGCCAACATTTTCCTGATCCACTTGCACTGTGACTCCTCCTCCAGAGCTTGATGTAGTAACTCCAATGGTTGGCGGGAAAGTGCATCTGCTACCACGTTCTGCTTCCCTCGGCGATAGTGAATATCGAATTGATACTGCTGCAGCTCTAAAGCCCAACGTGCTATCCGTCCAGTGGGGTTGTCGATCGAGTTGATCCATTTGAGGGCGAGATGGTCCGTGATCACGTCAAATCGGTATCCTTCAAGTAACAGCGCCGCTTGCGGATTGCCCACACTATTGCCAAGCATTCCTTCTCAGTAACGGAGTAGTTCTCCTCGGCTTTGGACAAGCGTCGACTCGCGTAGGCTATTACTCGTTCCTCGTCCCTTATCTATTGTGTAAGAACGGCTCCTAATCCTTGTTCGCTAGCGTCGGTTTGCAATGAGAATTTTTCAGAAAAATCAGGGCAGGCGAGGACCGGCGCTTCAGTTAACCTGATCTTCAACTCCTCGAAGGCTTTTTCCTGTTCTTCCGACCATTTCCATTGCCGATCTTTCCTTAACAACGCAGTCATGGGTTCTACTATTTCGGAAAAGTTGGGTACAAACCGCCGGTACCAGGAGGCCATACCGATGCATCGGCGAAGTTTCACCTGCCGGGGTTTTCAGGTTGCGCACTGCGGCGATCTTGTCAGGATCCGTGTGTATGCCGTTCCCGCTGATGACGTGTCCTAAATATTTCAGTCTGCGTTTGAAGAAGCTGCATTTGTCCATGTTGAGTCGAAGATTAGCCTTGCGCAGCCGCTGTAGAACTGTCCCAAGATGCCGCATGTGGGCCTCCACGGTGTGCCCGATGACGATAATGTCATCAAGATAGGCGAATGCGTGTGGTTCCATGTCAGGGCCAATCACGCTATCCAGTGCTCGCTGGAAGGTCGCGCCGGCGGAGTGAAGGCCAAAAGGCATCACTTTCCAGTGAAACAATCCGCGGCCCGGCACGGTGAACGCCGTGCACTCGCGGCTGGTTGGGGCAAGCGGAATTTGCCAGTAGCCGCTCTTCAGGTCCAGGGTCGATATGTACCTGGCATCTCTCAGCTGTTCCAATATGTGTTGAATCCTGGGGAGGGATACGCGTCGGGGATTGATCGCGCGTTCAACTGTCGGAAGTCTATGCACATCCTGATGTCACCTGTTTTCTTGCCCACGAGGACAATTGGGGCGCTATGTGGACTCTTCGAAGGTTCAATCTGCCCTTCCTTAAGCAGTTCGTCGACCTGTTTATTAATGACGGCTTGCATAGCGGGGTTTTGGATAATAACGTTGTTTTATAGGCTTGTTGTCGCGCATCACGATGGTGTGTTCTGCAATGGGGACACTCCGCTGAGGCCGTCGAATTGTTTCAGTTCCTGTTGCAACCATTCGGTGATCCAGGGTTCCAGGGGTTCGTCGTCTTCGGGCTCGAATCCAGGGGTCAAAACGTCGGGCAATTGGGATATACTCACGGTGGCCACTGTTGCTCCTTGTGTCCGTTGCCGTTCCCTGGTGCGCCTACGGCGGGGCCCGTTGTCGCCGATGCCGGGTTCGAATCGCACTCGTTTCTTGGATCGCTGCTGTACCTCGTGTACCCGGAAGGGGTTTTTCAGCATGGCTCTGTGGTCGAGGCCGGGGAGCGCCGATGTCCATCCGGGTTGGTATCCTGCCGGGGTCGAGACCTCGTCCGAATTCCTAGAATTCCTTGAAGGAACGGCCACGCACGTCTCGTTCGGTACGTCGTCCCTCGCAAGTTTTCCCACCTCACCATCATGGATCCCAGGGGATCGGCCACGCGCTCCTCGTTCGGCACGTCGTTCCTCATCGGTTCTTGATGCTGGGCGACCCGGTCTCGGCTGAGATTCGTAGGTTGATCCAGGCGGGATGTGGATCCTATGTCTTGAGTCCTGGTATCATGGCTGTGTTTAAATTTCAGGCGCAAGGGGACTCCTCCACACTGCAGGGTCGCGTCTATTCCGCATAGGAAATCCATCCCGAGGAGGACGTCATCCAGCACGTCTTTCATTACTAGCACCGGCATCTTTACTTGTTGATCTCCTAGTTGTATGTCTGCCATCAGCGCCTGAGTCAATTCCCGGAGGGACCCATCCGCCAATCTGATCGTCGTTCGTACCATCGCTATACTCTGTCCGTTGTCCAGCTCCAGGGCTTTGCGTTCGCTAACGAAGCTCCGTGTGGCGCCTGTGTCCAGAGTAGCGAGTAGGTCCTCTCCTTCCATGGTTACTTGCGCGCGAATTCGTCCTCTCTCCAGCCGCAGGGTTCCCTTTACTGCCTCGGGGTGGGAGTGGCGGTCTTCGCCCGGTCCCCTGCCGAGTGAAGCGCCTGTCCGTTTCCCGACGAATTCCTGCGACAGCATTCGATGGTGCGTAGCCCGCGACGGCCGCAGTCCCAGCAGTATAAGACTTGGGGCTGTTTACACTCCCTGGAAAAGTGTATGGACCCGCCGCAGTTCCTACAAGCATGCTGCACGTCGATTATGGTGTCGGCGTCTTGGAGGATGGTTCCATTCCTGACATCCGGCTGCTGCGAGTCCGTCGACCAATCCCTCACCTGGGTTCTATCGTGCCGGAGATCCTGTGTCCTCGCAGCCGCGTGATTCCTTGGTCCTCGTTGACCAGCCGTTGGCCCTAAAGTTTCCCGGGGATGGGTGTCTCGTGCTTGGTTCGCGTAGCCCGTGAGCTCCGACGGTCCCTTGTTACGCGTCACCTCGAAGTTCACAACCAGTTGCGTTAATTCGGTGAGAGAATCAAAATCTTTTCGCCTCGTAAACAACTGGTATTCCGGGAGCATGTTATCGTATATCCTTTCCAATTCCTGAGCCTCGGTGTATCCCGCGCGCTGCATCATTAGTCGAATGTCCACGAGGTACGTTTTAAACGCTTCTTTTGCTCCTTGAAAATGGGTTCGGATCTCGTCCTCTAGCCGTTGAAAGTACCGGGGAGGCAAAAACTCTGAAAACTCTTTGCGAAAGGTCTCCCATGGTTCTCCACTAAGGCGGCTCGTTCGAAACCAACTCTCGGCCCGACCGGTCAACAACACGAGGATTCCTTGTGATAAGTGTCGTAGATCTATCCTATAAGTGGCTGCCCTCTCTTGCACGTGCTCAAGGAAACTTAACGGATCGCCGGACCCATCAAACACGATTCCCCAGCGGAACATTTTCTCGGTGATCGCAGCGTTAAAATGCTCCTCGTTCCAGGTGGACCCCTTCGTTGATGGGTCCTTGCTACCGTGCAGGTTTCTCTGCGCGGCACCGACGTCGATGCCATGGAGCAGGCTCTCTGCCGGCACAGCGGATCCCGACGCCACGATACTACGGCTACTGGCGGGTACGACATCATACGCAGCCGGGGATGGGGTTGTAGGCTAAGAGGCGCGAGTGTAGAAGGGCGGGGAGAAAGTGGTTTAACCTCTGGAGTCACGGCGACTCCGTACTGGGCCTCAATTCCTCCAACCGAGAGCGCGCCGTACTTGGTAAATCGTCCGAGTTTGCGAAGATCGCGAGTCGACGTCTCAACTCTTCGACAGTTCCAGCGCTGTCTAACCCAAGCTCCGCGGCAATCATTTCCAACTCGTTCTTGCGCCTGACCGAAATCCACTTGACTCCCATGTTGAGTTGGTCCGGGTCACTGTTGCTGCACGTGGTCTACGATCAAATGTCTGGGGCGTCGCCCGAGGAATCGAAAAACGTAGCTAAGGGCGCGGCGTAAGACGGGGCTCTGAATCCTTAAACGGCGAGGACGCGTGCGAGGCTATTCGGTGGTGAATTACCGGTGGGCCGTCTTGGTCGGGGACCTGGACACGGGGCTGGCAACCCCATTAACACGCGCTTGTTCAGGGGTACTTTAGTCGTTGGTTTCTGCAGGATTGTTCCGGTTAGAATCCGTTGGTTCGTGTTCGGTTACGGGGGGAGCGCGAGGTGGACAGAAGACGCGGGATCGCTGTCTTTCGCACGTTGTATGCTGCGGGATAGGGACCACTGTATTTTGCGCGTTGTGTACTGATCGAAGGCAGGGGATCACTCTGTTTCACACGTTGTATGTTGACCGAATGCTGAGGATGACTGTCCCTTGCGTTGTATACAACCCGGCTTATATTGGGTCTGGCTGAACGGCCGAGCCTCTGCCGACGTCGACGTCTCGGAATCGGCCGAGAACACCACGCGAGAGAGCCGCCGGCGAATGGTTAGGTAAATAGTCGAAGATCGGGGGTGCGGGTAGTATGAGGAAGGGATAATTTCATGTATTATACTCGTGGGTCGTTCGGCACATGCCCGCCGCCGACGCCCAGAACTGTTCTCCGGTCTTCACCCCTCTCTCCCCACTGAAATGTAACAGAGGTCTGGCTGCCCTTGGCTCTTTCCCCACTGTACCGGGCGCTATGATCCCGCATGGTTTTGCCTGAGTATAACGGGGACCACGGAATTTTCGTTCTGCTTTGCGTGCTGCTTCGTCGCTGGTGCTTCACTTGGATTTTTTTTTTTTTCTCTTTTTTTCTGCTGGACATGGGAAGGGCATCACTATGCTTTGCTTGGCTGCGGGCTGTACTTTCATTCTGTCGTTTTCCTCTCTCATTTCCTCTTTCCCGTTCTTCCCTCTTCATTTGCCGACGGCTAACGGGGATTATTACAGCTTTTCAGCCACGCTTTGCTCGCTGCTGGCCTTAGTAGTTGTGGGCAACCTCATAAATTGTTCCAAAACGAACTTACGATATGCTTAGGCTGATTGTACCTTTCCTTGAGACCTTCCCATGCAGTGTTGTAAGCAGTGTCAGTGATCGCCAAATGTCGTATCAAGTTGGCAGCCTCATCGATAAGTAGTGTTTTCAAATGATGAAATTTCTGTGTGTTCGTCAAATGCTGCTTGCTATGAATTGTACTTTCATATATATCCTGAAAAGCTGGCCACTTTGTGTAGTGGCCAGCGAACCGTTTAATTTGATTTTCGGCAATTCGCTTTATATTGGTGTGACCGCACCAACTGCCGAATTCGAATTCGCCGCGCTCTAAATTCGCCGCTATCGCTCTTCCAGCAGCACGCATAGACATGTTCGTCGTGTTCTGGTTTGCAGTTAACTGTTCAAAAAGCTGTTGTTGTTGTTGTAGCAGGCTGAGTACTGCGTCGTTGTTTAGGTGAAGCTCTCTGCTGCCATCCCCGTTGATCGTTGTAGTTGTAGTTCGTTGTACTAACCCCTTTTTTCCAAAATCATTGCATGTGCCAATAGATACTTTTCTTCGTAGAGTGCATTGTCTTCCTCTGATCCCCATACTCATCCACGTGTTCGAGAAGGACTATGGAATCTCCAAGTTAATTAAAAAAAAATCAAAAATCTTTTTGTTTTAATGCATCCCTGGCTTTTTGCAACGTTTTAAAGTCAGCTGTTTGATTAGCTGCAAGCGATAGTAAACGAGGGCGAACGTTGTGAGTTGCTGCTGCGACCGCAACTCTACATTTATACCCGATACATAGTCAGTATGACTACATTAAACGACATAGAGTTCGTGCGAGAGAGACAGAAAATCAGCCAGAACGTGTCGACGGGCGCTGCGTAGCCACTGCAAATTGATTTGTTACTTTTGGCTATAATAATGATTCGATCTGATCCAGGTTCGGCAATCTGGTAGATATGGTCATTCTCTATGATTGTGCGTTTTTAATTTTCTTGTATCTTCAAAATTGTTGAAGCCGCAGATTTTCGTCATTTGTGGGGGCGTAAGGGGGTGGGGCGAATTTTTGAAATACACTTGTAACAGTGAGCTATCAACAGTGAGTTCTGCAGTGAAAAATTACAATTAGTTTTGTAACAGTGAGAGCTCTACAGTCAGGTCTACGAGGGCTGCTATTTATATTTCGGGAATGGGCAATACTAAAGCCAATACGTAAAATCTGACAACGTCATAATAAACTTTGTCATTTTTTAGCAAATATGTACGTACAACGTTTTTATGTACAATTGGTTTTTGTTTTGTTCACGATCAGTTAAAAAAATCAATTTGGCAAAAAAATGGAAATTTCTCGAGAGGGTTTTCGTTGAATTATTTTTCACAACTTTCGACGTGGATTATCCCAACAAGAATGTGTTGATGAACTTAGTTTTTTATATGGCGAGAAAGCACCATCAAAAACGACAGTTTATCGCTGGTTTGCAGAATTTAATAGTGGTCGTAGTTCAGTTGCTGACGAATTCTGCGAAGGTCGCCCAAAATCGGTTGTTGTGCCACAAAACAACGATGGTGTGCGTGAACTGATAGTGCAAGATCGACATGTGACATATCGTGAGATAGAGGCATCCTTGCACATTAGTCCCACTTCAATACATTCCATTTTGCATGAACACTTAGTTGTACAAAAGGTTTGCTCTCGTTGGATACCCCATAATTTATCAATCGCTCAAAAAGGCTCGCGTCGATTGGAGTAAGGAAATGGTTAAAAAGTTCGACCGTGGTGCTTCAAATGATGTTTATAAAATCGTGACAGGTGATGAATCATGGATATATGCGTATGAGCTGGAAACTAAACAACAATCGACCGTGTGGGTGTTTCAAGATGAGAAAAATCCAACAAAAGTTGTTCGAGCACGAAGCACTTCGAAGCAAATGGTCGCCTGTTTCTTCGGGAGAATGGGTCATGTGGCCACTGTTCCGCTAGAGAAACGTAGGACTGTCAATTCTGGAGTGGTACACGACCATTTGTTTGCCGGAGTTCTTCGGAGAAATTCGCAAAACCAACTGACGAACACGAATCATTCTCCATCATGACAATGCGAGCTCTCACACATCTCGACAAACAGGTGAATTTTTAAGCAGTCAAAACGTCGAATTGATGACTCATCCTTCCTACAGTCCTGACTTGGCACCCAATGACTTCTTTTTATTCCCTAACGTCAAAAAAAAAAATGCGTGGTCAACGTTTTACGAGCGCCGAAGAAGCAGTTGAAGAGTTTAAAAACCATGTTTTGAGGTGTCTCAAGAGGAGTGGAAAAACTGCTATGACCAATGGTTCGAGCGAATGCAAAAGTGTATTGATCATCAGGGGAATATTTTGAAAAACAATAAAACCATTTTCATTTAAAAATTGTTGTTCTTATTTCCTATTCCCGAAATATAAATAGCAGCCCTCGTAAAGCATTGAAAAATTGTGTCATGTACAATAAAAAATCATTTAAAAAAGATTTTAAGTCTGGATTGTTCGTAAAAAAAAAAAAGCCGTCCGGAAATTTCAATCTTTTGAGAGAATTTCGAGAGCTTAGAAAGTAATTAACGACCGTCTACTGTACCTCCATTTTACCACCGCTAATTATCAATATTATTGTATCTTTCTTCTATTATAGTCGAGCAGTAAATCACTCATTTGGAATTTAAGGGCCGAAGTCTGGTGCCTCGAAACAATATCATGTAAGTCCTATTTCAATTATTTTTATACCCGATACTCAAAATGAGTATTGGGGTATATTAGATTTGTGGTAAAAGTGGATGTGTGTAACGTCCAGAAGGAAGCGTTTCCGACCCCATAAAGTATATATATTCTTGATCAGCATCAATAGCCGAGTCGATTGAGCCATGTCGTCTGTCCGTCCGTCCGTCCCGTCTGTCCGTCCCTATCAGCGCCTAGTGCTCAAAGACTATAAGAGCTAGAGCAACGACATTTTGTATCCAGACTTCTGTGATATGTCACTGTTACAAGTGTTTTTCAAAACTTCGCCACGCCCACTTCCGCCCCCACAAAGGACGAAAATCTGTGGCATCCACAATTTTAAGATACGAGAAAATTAAAGACGCAGGACCGTAGAGAATGAGTTTATCTTCTATACTGCAGAATCTGAATTGATCGTGGCATTATTATAGCCAGTATGAAGAAAAAACAATTTAATTTTTTCTCGCCCTGTCTCTCTCTAACACACACGTATCATAGCCGGCTTTGATAGCGCAAAACATTAGCGTCTAGATCTCAGAGACTATAAGAGCTAGATTAACCAAATTTGGTATCCACAGTCCTGAAATATCGGACCTTGACAAGTTTGTTTCAAAAATTTCGCCACACCCCTTCCGGCCCCGCAAAGGAAGAAAATCTGGAGCATCCACAGATCTCAGAGACTATTAGACCTGACTGTCGAGCTCTCACTGTTACAAAACTATTTGTAATTTTTCACTGTTGATAGCTCACTGCTACAAGTGTGATTCAAAATTTCGGCCCACCCCTTCCGCAGCCATAAACAACGAAAATCTGTGGCAAACACAATTTTGAAGATAGGGGAAAATTAGAAACGCACAATCATAGAGAATGGCCATCTCTACCAGATTGCCGAATCTTGCCGAACTGAATAAGATCGGATTATTATTATAGCCAAAAGTAACAAATCAATTTGCAGTGGCTACGCAGCGCCCGTCGACACGTTCTGACTGATTTTCTGTCTCTCTCGCACGCACTCTTTTTTTCGTTTAATGAAGCCATACTGACTAGGTATCGGGTATAAATGTAGAGTTGCGGTCGCAGCAGCAACTCACAACGTTCCCCCTCGTTCAATTTTCAGCCTGGGGGTATAATGTTTTTATTTGTTTTATGTTTTATTCATAGCAATCTGCCTTTTCGGACCCTCCCTGTTGACCATGGTTCATTTTCTTTCACAAGATTCCCATTTAATATGTCTTTTTCTTTTGTTGGGGCTCTGCCCCTTGCCGCGAGATCTTTGCAAGCCAAAACGAATATTACGCATACGCCATGGAAACCGCAACGAGCGCGATGACTAGAGGATGCGGTGCGGTGCATTGCATAAAAATGCATTTTGGAAGCATTTCAAGTTGACTAAAAGAAAATTACAGCGCCCCCGCCGCTCCCCATAGACAGAGGAGCGCGCGGTGAGGGGAAGAAAGTTTATTCCTCGGGCATTCAAAATTGGAAGAGAAATTTCCCTCTGTGGTTTGGCTTGGCAGAGCACCTCAACGAACGTTTTCACGGTAAAGCGCTTTTCCGAAAGTTCTTCAAAACTCAATTCGCGCCCGCCTGCCCCCAGAAAGATGTTGTAATTGTGGCCAAAATTGCTGCCAAGAATATTCCAGAATTGGCAGCAGGGCAGGGTGGCTCGGGTGGCTCGGCGGGGGCCAACATGCGGCGAAGTGGCGAGCCAAAAGCATGTTAGCCAAGTCAAGCGGGCTGGGGAATACGAAAGGGGAGGCGGAGGCTCCTCTTCCGCAAACAGAGCCAATCTGCGTGCCTTTGTGGGCATTTGCCAAGATGCAATCCGGGAATCGCCCGCCCCTCGCCCCTTGCCCTAGCCTTTGCCACTGCCTCTGCCTCTGCCACCCTCGACCGCCCTTTTGGCTGACCAGCCGCAGGCGTGCGAACATTGCAAGCATGTCGGGCCCTGGCAATTGCCAAGAAAATGCCACAAAGGGACAGAGATGAGACCAGAAAGGGTCTGGCTATACCCCGCAAAGGAGTGTGGCAGTGCGGGCACGAGGCGAATGATCAAAGGGGAGAAAAGAGTTGGCAGTCCTGCCAAGACCTCAAAATACTCTGTTGAACATTGTCAGACTTAGCAGAGGCTTAGCTTAACAGATCTTCAACTCCAGAGCGTGTAGAAGCCAAATACTGTGTATTCCGCTCATCTGAAAGTGATGATTGGTGCTATGGGCACAGAATGTGCCCATTGTGATGCTGCTATGGAAATCGTAAAATTATACCAAAGCTATAGCACTTTTCAGGCCTAAAGTCGTCCATTGATTGGTACTAGTTTATATATGCAAATGGGTTTCCAATGCACAGACCAAAAGGTGACCCTTTGGGTGTCCAAGCCAATCGAAAAGATTCGCCATTCCCATCATACTCGTTGATGCCCTTCAGTAGTACTTGGGCTTAGAATGTTGCAGGTGAGGAGACTCCCCCGTCTACCACTCCCCATCCCCATCCCACTCCCACTCCCACTCCCGTATGTGTGGCTTCACCTCCTGCTCCCTTGGGTGATGGTGCGTTAAAGTGTTGCCCCCTATGCCCTCTGTGCCCTCATGCCGGCTTTCCCGACCGACCAGAATCCTTTTGCAACGTTTGCATATTTTTCAATAAGAAAATATTCTTTGATGCATTTTATATGGCCATCTGAGAATTTCTATCTACCGCTGCAGATAGACACACTCCTGTGTGTGCGTGTGTGGCCAAATCAGTTTATGTTGGCTTACACGCTTAAGCCTCTCCGGCACCCCTCAGAACTGACTCGTCTGGCTTAGCCTCCACCCCCCTCCTTAGTTCTCCTCAAGAGGATGAGCCCGGCTCAATTTTCTTTTCAAAAAGTCTTTTTGAGTGGCAGACCGTAAGACACGCACACATACACATACACATACACATACACATACACAGAACGAGTATCTCTCTCTTAAAATGAGAAAAATAAAATTGATTCGATAAAAAGTTGTCTTGAAACTGTTTCCAAAATGAGACAAATATGCAGCCCCCTCTGGCTGGAGGATGAATGCAAAACCTCCCAGGAAATTGTCACAAATGTTTTCATTATTAAAATGCTCATAAAACAGGGCTGCCTTGGCCAACAGCAAATGCCGCAAACACAATTTTAATTACAACGAAATCTGTTGACTCCTTTTCGAGTTTTCCGCAGGCGGAAATAAGTTTTCCCCAGCGGAGAAAACGTTGTTCATCCGAGATAAGTTGTCCGCCGGCGGATATGAAGTTCTCGGCTGCGGAGATAAATTGTCTGCCACCGGAGATTAGTTTCTTGTCAGCGGAGTTAGTTCGTTAGTTAGTTAGTTTCGTTCGTTCTCTTTCGTAGTGATCAGACGCGTTTTTGTTTTGCGCTCCGCATTTTTTCCTTTTGTTTTGAATAAACAGCCGGTGTTTTCCTAAATAAACTTTTAATTAACTTCCTAACCAGCCTACAATCTGGAAACCTATTCTATTCCGCGAGTGCATGCCCTTTGATTTGTGTTAAAACATTATTTAACTTTTTTATTTTCGGCGTCGGCTTGTCGTGTTTGTGTTGTTGCAGTGAGTGAGTACGCATTACATTGCATTACAGTCCGCTCTCGTCTTGTAGCTTTGTTGTATTATCACTCTCCCCTATCACCTAAACTTAAATAACTGTTCTTTCTCTCTCCAAGAGCAACGACGGCGGCTGGCGATGCAGATTCGGTAGCCGAATTCATCGCCTCGAGAACGTGCAGCCAAGTACGTCTGTAGCGTCCGTGTCCGTGGTGTCCGCAAGCTCGTTAGTTGTCCCGTCCATACCGATCCCACCAGTGATTAGAAGTTCCGACCTCCGGATATTGCCACCACAGGTACTAGGCCTGTGGTGCCCAAACCACTGGTGGGAGTCCCACCAAAACGACAAGTTTTTTGTCTCACGGCTGGCCCCTGACCTCACATCGAATGATGTAACTGCTTTTATTCAAAGCAGAATAAATAGTTTAAGGCAAAGAAGAAGAATAGGCCCCCAATAACTCTCACAAATCATCCCAGTGTGCCATCCTCATCCTCATCCTCAACGTCAACCTCAACTTCCTCAACCCTTCTAAAAACTAACTTCCCTCTTAGTAACTTATCAGAATGTTAGAGGCCTGCGTAGTAAACTCAGCATTCTTTTCCGATAGTGTTGCATTTGCTTCCCACGTTATTGGGCTTACTGAAACCTGGTTAAAGCCGGACATTCTTAGTTCCGAGGTTTTGACAGGCCGGTACACAACTTTTAGGAAAGATCGTTCGTCTCGACGTGCAGGAGGGGTTCTGATTGCAGTGAACTCTAACTTCGCGTCGGAACACTTCACAGTCCAAGTCCAACAGGAACTGGAATTCCTGTGTGTAAAAACTGATTCTTCCCCGCTTTCGCTATATTCATTACTTGCTCATATATTCCACCTTCTTCGGATATCTCAATTTATGAGCAGCACTTGTCCGCTTTAACCGCTGTTTCTTCCTCGCTATCAGATAAAGATCAAATGATAGTTCTTGGTGACTTCAACTTGCCAGGAACTGTTTGGTCTTCGGTAAACGAGTCTAGTATCCTAGTGCCCATGTCACGACATGACTTTGTTGACGGCTTGCTTGACCTGTCCCTGTCTCAAGTCAATCATGTAAAAAATTCCTTGGGTCGATTGCTTGATCTGTGCTTTGTATCGGATCCAACCATAGTGTTGTTAACCCGAGCCCTTCCGCTCACTATACCTGAAGACGCCTACCATCCTACTTTCGAGGTGTCGCTAGATATAGGACCAACTGTATTGGATCGGTCGAGTAGACTACCTGAAAGTGTCCGCTGCTTTCGTAAAGCCGAGTTTGCGAAGCTTAATAACCTCATTAGGGATTTTGATTGGTCCGCTTTGTACTTGTGCACTGATGTCATAAGAGGCACAAACATCTTTTACAATGCTCTTGACACATTTTTTTTGATTCTTGTGTCCCGCTTTCTTGTCCGATTAGATCTGGAAACCCCTTGGTTTACCAAAGAGTTATCCAGTCTAAAAACTTAAAATCAAGACTTTACAAAAAATTTCAAGAAGTGGGTTCTCCTACTTCCCTCTCGCTATGTAATAGCTCGGTCAAACTTTTCAGTTCTTAATGCTCAATGCTATAAGAACTACCTATCTCGATGCAGGATACGTTTTTCTCAGGACCCTAAACAGTTTTACTGCTTCGTAAACAGTAAGCGTAGAACGTCCGCACACCCATCCTCGCTATCATTTTGTAATACGTCGGCAAATAATGATCAGGCAATCGCCGATCTTTTGCCCAATTTTTCCAAACCACCTATTCTGAGGAAAGCTACTCTGGTCATCCGTATCCATACGGTTTACCGAGGTCGAACGGCATTTTCAGTCCCTTTGTTCAATGAATGTTCTCTACTTCATGATCTTCGACTAGTTAAGCCGGTGTTTTCACCGGGTCCAGACGGGGTTCCAGGTTGTGTACTCAGGTACTGCGCCGAGGCTCTGTGTGGACCTTTGCTTAAACTATTGACCCTGTCCATTGATTCTTCTTGCTTCCCCCGATTTGGAAGGAATCGTTTATAATTCCTCCATAAAAAAGGTAGCAAGTCTGATGCAAAATTATAGAGGTATATAAAAGTTATCCGCTATCCCTAAAATGTTTTGAGAAGGTTTTAACTCCGCACTTGCAACATCTCTGCAAGTCACTTATATCTCCAACTCAGCATGGATTTATAAGGCGGCGATCAACCACCACGAACTTGTTAGAGTTTACCTCTTTCATTATTAAAGGCTTTCAAGGTAACTTACAGACGGATGTTATTTACACGACTTCAGTAAAGCATTCGACTCTGTAAACCATTCCTTCTAGCACATAAACTTGACCTTTTAGGGTTTCCGCCCAACCTCCTGAGATGGATTTCTAGCTATCTTTGTTCCAGGTCTCAAAGAGTCCTCTTCAAAAACTCCCTCTCTTCACCAGTAAAGGTTTCTTTGGGAGTACCACAGGGCAGCCATCTAGGCCTTACTCTCACGCACTCTTTATTAATGACTTGCCTTCGGTATTAACATACTCTCGAGTAATTTATGTATGCGGGATGATGTTAAACTCTGTGTCCAGTATAAGGACATTTCATTTCATTCTCGCTTGCAATCCGATCTCAATAACTTTCAGTCCTTGGTGCTGTGCAAACTTGTTTACACCTTTAATGCCTCGAAATGCAAAGTAATGACATTTCATCGTTCTAGCCCCTTGTTGGCTACCTATAAATTCTATGTGGCGGTTCTCTTTGAGAGAATTACCCTGGTGAATGATCTTGGTGTCTTATTAGACGCAAAGTTAAAGTTTTCCGAACACATTTCTACCATGGTAAATAAGGCCATGGGCGTGGGTTTATAAAGAGGTGGTCAAAAGAATTTGACGACCCCTATATAACAAAGACTCTCTATACCTCGCTAGTTCGTCCGATTCTAGAATACGGCTCCTGTGTATGGTGCCCTCAATACAAAGTACACCAGGACCGTATAGAATCAGTACAGAAAAACTTTTTACTCTTTGCTCTGCGGGGCCTTTAATGGGATGCGGGTGTAAGACTCCCATCTTACTCTAGTAGACTACTATTAGTAAACCTCCCATCCTTAATTAACCGTAGAAAAATGCTTGTGTGATATTTATGCACAACTTGATCGGGGGTGACATAGACAGCCCTGATCTGTTGAGCCGCAAAATTTTACGATTCTATTAGACTGACTAGAAATTGTATACCGTTGTTCCTTCCACTTTAGTAGATCGAATTATTCCTTGCATGAACCGTTTAGGTCTTATGCTCGGATTATAATTCCCTCTACCATATTATATCCACCACTAATTCTCTTCCCTTATTAAATTACTAATCCTTACACACCTTTCTAGTAATTAGTAATTGTAGTGGTATTTGTATTTTTGATTGCTTGCATAGTTTCTAGTAAAGTTTAGTGCTAATTTTTCCTCGAATGTTAGTCTAAAAGCTATCTTTCTTGCATGTTCGCGTTCGGTTCGGCGTGCGTCATGCGGCAGCAGCCCCCTCGGTCGGTTGGGCGGGAGGAGGGCTGCGTTTTGCCTGGGATCCGCGCGTAACAGCCTTCTGCTGGTTTCACACGGGCCACTTGATGGTGCAGTAACTGCATCGCCTCTGAAAGATGCATGTCAACGTCCAAATTAAAAACGTTGTTCGTCTGGTGGAGATGGAAATTGACCGCCAGCGGATATAAATTCTGCCAGCGGATAAATTGTCTGGTCATGAGATAAGATGTCCGCCAGCGGATATTGCATAGCGGAGATACAACCGCCAGCGGAGAAAATTTTCCGCT